>CAMOHE010051102.1:29547-45190 GCA_946598075.1 Artocarpus hirsutus
TTATAAAATAAAACCTTGATTTCAAAAGAATGAGTAGGAGAACGTTTTGAAGAGAGGACCTACAGCCTCCATCATTGGTCCATAGGTAGCACATGGTGGTTCGACCCCTAGGAAGGGACTTCATCATGTACGGGGTTAGATCTCCAAGGGGATAAGGTATTTTAGCATGATTTATCGTTGTATACCCCTAGGTGGTGATTATAAATCATGGATAAAATATTGAAACAATGGTTATGCACTCATGTTAATTTTATTATTAACCTCCCCTAGAAGCTCTGTTAATAAAATTAATGGCCAAAGAAATGATTATTAATATATGCTGGATCATACGGGTCCTGGACGACATATATTAATCAGGAAGGAATCCATTTTCCTAATTGAATTTAGCAAGACTCCCCTAGGAGCTTGTTGAATTCTGAGTTGGGAATTATCGTTCTAAGGTTGTGATATTTTCAAGGTTTTGACACATAAACACATTTGTATGTTTTACATGATTGTGTTATCTTACTAAATTATGATTATATGTTTGCTTATGTTTGGTATATGATTCTTCATTGTAGATTAAAAATGTCTAAAAATGCTTTATCATCAATACTTGACAAAAATTAATTAACTGGTGAGAACTATAATGATTGAAAATGAAACCTAAACATCATCCTGTCCTTTGAGAAACTGAAATTTATGTTGACGACACCTCGTCCTCCTGAGCCTACGGGAGATTCCACCAACGATCAAATCCAAGCATATGATCGTTGGGAAGATGTTAATGATCAGGCCCGTTGCTATGTTATGGCTAGCATGAACAATGTACTATAGGGTCAACATGAAGATTATGAGATTGCCAAGTAGATCTTGGATAATCTGGAAGACATGTTTGGAGGCTAGGCCTTAACAAAGCGGTAAAGGGCACTTTGAAAACTCCTTAACTACAAGTAGAGACCAGGAACATCTGGAAAGAAGCATATGATGTTGGTCATGGCTCACCTAGCTGAGGCTCAAACCAATGGAGCTAACATCGATGTTGAAACTCAGATGACTATGGTCTTTGAGACTCAGTCTAACGAATTCATTCCATTTAGAGCTACATTTAATTTAAGCAATAGGCACGATATGACCTTGATGGAGCTGATGAAACAATTATAGAAGATTGAACTGCTGATCAGGGAGCCTCCTGCTGGTGGCGAGGCTAACTTGGTGACTGCTTCTGGTTCAAATCCTAACCCTAGAAATGGAAAGAAGCAACGGGCCAAGAACGGGAAGTTTGTTGTTCCTATAAATGGCAAGAACAAGAAAAAGAAGAAGAAGACCCCAAAGAAGCTCAAGTGCTTTTTCTACGGGAAGGTCGGGCACATTAAGAAGAATTGCAAGGACTTCCTTTCTCGAGGAGGTGGGTGTAATCTTCTATACTTAGAAACTTGTTTGGTTGAGGAATCTAGTGACATTTGGGTCATAGATTCTAGAGTAACTAATCATATTTGTGTTTCTCTACGGGGGTTCAAAGAAACAAGAAGTCTGCTGCACAAAGAATTCACGCTTCGAATAGCCAATAGATCGTTGGTCTTAATTGAAACAGTGGGAGACATCCATCTATATTTTGATAATTATAGAAATTTAATTTTGCGAGATTTTTTTATGTTCCTAAGTTTTAGAGGAATTTAATTTTTGTAGCGTGTTTCTTTAATGACTCCTATTTGGTTTCTTTTAATAATAAGGTAGTGATTTATGAAAACAAATCTTTATCTATTCTGTATGGATGCAAAATAATCTATATTTTATCAAACCTAAGATGGACTTACTGCTTACTGCTGAGATAAATGATAATAACTCTAAAAGACTTAAAACTTCTCACTCTAATAAGACTTATCTTTGGCATTTGCGACTTGGTCATATTAACCTGAATAGGATTCAAAGGTTGATATGGGATGGACCTTTAAGTCACTTAAAGGTAGAATCTATACCATAATGTGAATCTTGTTTAGAGAGTAAAATGACCAAAAGACCATTCAGGTCTAAGAATAATAGGGCCGAAGGGGGTTCTAGAACTTGTGCATAGTGATATTTGCGAACTGATGAATATCCAGGCACGAGAAGAGTATGAGTACTTTGTCACTTTTATTGACGATTACTCAAGGTATGGGTATGTGTACCTGATGTACTACAAAAGCAAAACTTTTGACAAGTTCAAGGAGTTTTGGGTTGAAGTGGAAAAGCAATTGGGTACACCCATGAAGGCACTTCGATTTGATTGAGGTAGTGAATACCTTTTGGATGAGTTCTTGGGACATTTATTAGAGAGTGGGATACTATCCCATTTGACTAAGTTGGAAGCACATTGGAAGTTTTTGTGTTTGTAGGATATCCAAAAGAGACTAAAGGGGGTTATTTTTATAAGCGAAAGGAAAATAAAGTCGTGGTTTCAACTAATACAACTTTCCTTAAGGAGAGTTACATGGACGACTTTAAGCCTCAAAGCAAAGTGGCGGTCAAAGAGTTGAGGAGTGATCCGATCACTTCAGGGTTCTGGTAAAAACCACTTCAATGTGTAGAAAAACCTAACGAATCCAAACAACAACCTAAGGGGCTTCAGTATAGTGGGAGGATCGGGCATCAACCCGAATGGTATATGTTCAATGGTGAGGCCTTCTTAGCTGAACTTGATGAACATGACATGGATCTTTACACTTATGCAGTGGCTATGGAGGATGTTAATTCAAAACTCCAAATAGAGGCCATGAACACAAAGATAAAATCTATGGAGACTAATCGGGTCTAGGAGCTTGTAGATCTTCTAGAAGGGGTAAAACCCATATGGTGTAAGTGGATCTACAAGCGGAAAAGAGGAGTGGATGGAAAGGTTGAAACCTTTAAGGCTAGACTGGTAGCTAAGGGATACACGCAAAAGGAAGGAATCGATTATGAGAAATCCTTTTCAACTATAGCCATACTTAAATCTATCCGGATTCTCTTGTCCATAGCTACTGCTCACGACTACAAGATTTTGTCGATGGACATTAAGACGGCTTTTTTGAATGGCTATCTTGATGAGTCCATTTAAATGAAACAACCAGACGGGTTCAAGATCAAGGGTCATAAGGGTAAGGTTTGTAAGCTGTTAAAGTCAATATATGGACTTAAGTAGACTTTTTGTTCTTAGAACATAAGATTTGATCAAGTGATCAAGACTTATAGGTTCTCACAAAATGTAGAAGAACCATGTGTGTACAAACACATTAAGGATGAGAAGGTAGTTTTTCTACTACTCTATATTGATGACATTCTGCTAATTGGCAATGTCATTGGGGCGTTGTCATTAGTCAAATGATGGTTAACCAAGCAGTTTGACATGAAGGACTTAGGTGAGGCTAATTTTGTTATCGGTATCCAGATTTTTTGGGATAGGAAGAATAAAATGATAGCTTTGTCTCAAGCCAGCTACATTGATAAAATTCACAAGAGGTTTGCAATGTAGGATTTTAAGAATAGTGGGCAACCATCTAGATCTGGAATTACCCTTTTTAAGAAAGACTCTCCAAAGGCTGAGGAAGAAAGAGAGTACATGAAGAAGGTGCTTTATGCTTTGGTAGTAGGTAGTTTCATGTATGCCATGCTTTGTACACGATCGGATATTTGTTTTGCAGTCAGAATTGTAATTAGGTTTTAGGCAAATTAGAGACCGAACCATTGGGTTGCAGTCAAGCATATTTTCAAGTACCTGAGGAGGACTCGAGGGTATATGCTTGTGTATTCAGGTGAGGAATTAACTCATTTAGGGTACGTTGATTCAGATTTTCAATCCTGTTTGGATTCTAAAAGATCGACTTCAGGTTTGTGCTTACTCTAGGTGGTGGTGCTATCAGTTGGAGAAGTGTGAAATAAGATTGCACTTTGGATTCAGCAATAGAGGCCGAGTATGTGGCAGCTAGTGATGCTTCAAAAGAAGCAGTATGGCTCTACAACTTCCTTGGGGATCTTGAGGTAGTTTTTGGTATGAAGGCGATTTTACTGTACTGTGATAACAGTGCGGTGGTAGTTAATGCTAAAGAACCAAGATTTCACAAGAAAGGTAAGCATGTTGATTGGAAGTATCACGTGATAAAGGACTTCATCGAGGGCGGGCATGTCACGGTGTGTAAAATCACATCAAAGGACAATTTAGCTGATCCATTCACGAAGACACTTACTATAAGAGTCTTCAAGAGGCATGTGGAAGCTATGAGGATGCGAGATTTGTCATATTTACTCACTTAGTGCAAGTGGGAGATTGTTAGACGTGTATGCCCTAAGGAGTAAAAATGTAATATGTTTTTGGAGATATTTTTATCAATATAGGATTTATTTATCATTTATATATCAAATCTTGTCCTCTTTACATTCATATTTGTTGAATGTATGTTAAGCAAACAAAAGTCTGAGACTGTTGGTCTAAACCTTTAAGAATTGGGCATATGATGGACATATTATGCGGAAGATACAATTCTTAAAGTGACGGTTTAAATCATAAGATCCGCAATTAAGGGAATAAAGTTGGGCGCTTTATTGATGTAAAGATTGTTATGTTGTCTATATCCTTATTAGGAAATGGTTTGTCTTGGCCATCGGATGTGGACTCTGAAAATAAAAACATTGGCACATTGTCATAGGTGACGATATGTTGGATTGGGACATAAAGTGAATTGATTTGGATTAATAATTCTGTCTAGGCAAATCAATTCACTTTAGACAATCATTTCTATTGTATCTTAATCCTGAGATGAATAGTGGATCCGTTGTCTTGACTTATGTCTTTTGATGTATCAAAGGGTGACATCCACATTTATAGTGGTACGTATGCCAGTACGTTAGAGGCATGACTCTTGATAGCGTAGACATATTATTCATAGATATGGAATCCATGGCTACTCTTTAGGAGTAGTTGATATTCTCTTATATATGTTATCTTGTAATTGAAAAACTAAAGCGCTTAACCATTTGGATACATAGGTGTAATCGAATGGTACACCGTCTTTGGATGGTGAGTTTGTCGATGGTAAGATAATGGAACGTAAGATAAAAATAATCAAGAAGGTAACACAGAACTCGTCCTTAAGCTGATTATGGATAATCCTATGGGGATACAATACACTATAATATATCATGGAAACTTAGCTATGTGGACTTTGTAATTCTATATAGTTCGAGAATGCAGCTCCAAGCTTTTAGTGAAGTAGCGTTGGAGTTGATAATTATGAAATGTATATCTAGGATATTGGGTTTCATAATTATCTAGGACCTTAAACTATATAGGTCCATCAGGTCTCCTTTGCTAGCTCATAAAAATCTTGTAACGATACAACATGCTTTTTCAATAATTGGTGACTTATGTCAAATCTATCAGATTGGTTGAAATTCGAAAGAATCAAATAATTTATGTCTCTTTATTGGTTGAATTAATTTTGTGACAAAATTAATTCAAGATAAACTTGTTGAATTATCGGGATCAGATAATTCATATCTATTTATTGGTTAGATTAATTTTAAATTAATTTAAGATAAACTTGTTGAATTATCAGAAATATTTATTTTCCTAGAGATTTTCTAGATATGATTGTTTTAATCAAATAACTTCTCTATTGGGTTATTTGAATTAAAACTGAGGTTCTATCCCAAGAATTTCGGGTGGAAAATAAAGATTTACAGGGATCTTTTATCGGAGGTTTGGAAGGCTAATCTTTAAGTTCAGCCTGTCGATTGAGGAGGTTCGGTAGGCCGATCTACCAGTTTGGCCTACCGACTAGGCGATAAAAGGATCATGCGTTTTTACATGGATTTTATCAAATATTGATTATGATTTGATTTTGATTCAAATTTTTGAGACCCTATTTGATAAGAACTAACCCTAGACCCAACTTCTATAAAAAAAGAGTGAGTCTCATTATTATTTAGATCAATTGAGAGATTAAGAGTGAGGGTCTGCCGGTGAGACTCTAGAAACTCCCGAAGAGCTACTGTTCATAAATCACGAACTGTAGCTTTAGGTACTCTCAATTGGTTGGAACGAGAATCACTTGGTGGAAAAGCTAAACAACATGAGCCCACATTCACTCCGATCATGGATAGAGAATAGCAAAGAAGACTAGTTGATTGAGGTCCTTCTAGAACATTACTTCTCATTGCAAGAGCTTTTTGGCACACAAAAGGTTAGTAAAATCTGGTTAATTTATGCATATAGCATGTCAAACTTGTGTTTTGAAAAATATTTTGATATAAAAATTTTAAAATTCCACTACATACTATTTTTCCGACAATAGATTCAATCCTTTGTGGGAATGATCCTTACTTATCAATACACTTATTAACAATGACATTTTAAGCAACATTAATTTGGTATTTCACTCGAGGCTTACCAATATCTGCACATGTGCACTCTAGCATTTCCAGTCTTCAGGCTCATTTTGATCAATAGTTTTATTCATTCTAACAAAATCCATGTATCGAGCTCAAATTATTCAGGAACTTTGCCGCCTCAACATGTGTGGACCACCACCTTTGTAATTTTTTTGTTGTTTCATTAGTGCTTGATAATGTTAACTTAGTACTTCGTAGTTTAAGTATCTTTCTATTTTAGCCTATGTGTTTTAATCTTGTATTGTCTTTGGAACTTTTGGTTGTAAGTGTTTGAACTATTTGACTTATGTTTTGCACTCGATTATGGATACTCATTTTATTCACTCTATATTTTGTTTTATGAGTTGCTCTTTGGATATTGAGTTACGTGTTTGGATATTATTTTTGCTATTTCTTTGTTGATGCCAAAATAGGAAGAAGTTGTTGCTATTGTAGAATTTTTTTTAAGTTGTTGATTGCTATTGTAGATTGTTTGGTTTTATGGCTATTGTATGTTTTGTTGATGTACACTTAGATGAACAACGCCCTAAAATGGGAGAGACCATATGTTTGTGCAAATTGATCCACAAACAAAGGAGGGGATTTTAGGCACAAATTATCAAAAGGAGAGGTATAGTAAGAGTTTTTGAGCTTGCATTGACTCTAAATTTCTTATTCACATGCTTTAATTTTAGTTATTTATCAAGACAATCATTTATTAGTCATCATTAAAAAAGGGGAGATCATTGGCCCAAAAGCCAATGAAGGATAATTTTGAATATAAAAAACAAGAATTTGAGAGTTCACTAATAATCAACTATGAGTTTAGTTTTTATCCATGGTTTCAAATATTTGTCAAACCCAAGTTGTTGGGAAGAAAAGAATAAAAGGTGTATCAAGCTCTTGGAAACCAATATCATGGGAAGATGGAATAAAGCTTGAAGACTTGAAGATTTTACAAGACTAACTCTATCTAGATTTATTCCTTAAATTAAGTTATGTATTGATTATATGTACATTTTATCAATGTGTATTTCAATAGTTAGGTTCTCTCATGTACACTTTGACTTTGCATATTTCCCAAATTGCACATTGTTTTTAAAAGGATTTCTAAAGTTGCAAGAAAAAAAAAAAAGCTTTCATGATAAATTTGGTCTTCATTTTTGTTAAAATCTATATTTTGAGAGTGTATGTATGTAGTGTCAAATTTTGGTTAAAGGTGGTGTTGTATATTCTAGCCAGTTACTAAAAACTAGGGTTTTCTCTACCCCTGACCCGTCGACTAAACATAGTCCAATGATCAACCAATACTGTTCAAATGGATAGAGTCCTACTTGTTGAAAATCAAGCTTTAATAGCTCTTTTCAAGTTTTTCTGTCTTTAACAGCTACTTAGCTCTAAAATACTACAATGATACATCAAAGTAACACTTAGCTTGTGCAAATTATTGTCATTACTCCCTCGAGCTCTTATTTCATCGATTATCTTCATTTGTTAAGCATTTGGGTCAAAGTCACTCTTGAGCCCTACTGTTTGCTACCTACATTGATTGAATGAACTCATGCTCGCTTAGGTTCTCATTTATATCTTACCTTTGTGAGAGCACAAACTTTCAAATGCTTGCTCAAGTTATAGGCGATCAAATCCTAAGTGGATCGGGTGTGGAAAGGAGTACCAACCTCTAAGTTAGAGCTTGGTGATCTTGGGGAAATTAAATCAACATTTGTGTTTGAGTGATTAAGCCAGAAAGATGATCTAGTGTTACATCCCAGAGTACGGGAGGTGATGTGGCAGGTTAATTAAGTTAATTAAGTAAAAATTTTAATTAAAACACAAGTTAAAGAACTTAGTTAATTATGAAAAATGTGACAGTCCCTTTTAAGCAGTCATTTATAATAATTAAACAAAGAAAAAGCAAAATTAATTAAAAGAATAAAGAGAAAATACGTGTTGGGTCCTACCGACCCACAACTTATGCACACATATAGTATCGACAACATTTAAATTACAACCACAGTCCAAAATAGAGAGAGAAGTTAAAATAATACATGCCTTGATTAATTTATATAATAACCTACTCGAGGTCTTCTAATGCTCACAAGTCCAATATGCAGACCCTTCATCAATCCTAAGCTAAATTCCACCTAAGGGGAGGAAAAGGTTTTGAAAACAGATAAAAAGTAAGCAAAAGGCTCAGTAGGACTATGTTTTAAAAACACATAAATAATTTAAATATAAAATTCATCTTTCAAGAAAACAATTAGAAAATAGAATTAAACAAATAAGTTCATTTAAATAAATCTTATCAAAACAGTTCATCCAGAAATACCATGTCATCTTTCTTGGGTAAAACATAGTTATCACCATCGAAGTAGCCCAGTTGGGTTTTGGGACCTACCTCCAAGGTCGCATGCTACTTGACCTGATCTCTGATATGGCATCATACCCGTCTATATATTTCTATAGTTACTAAAATCTCTTTTACCAAGTATTTCATTTATATTCATTATGTGGTCATTATGAAAATCACCTCAATCTACTATTTGTGAAAATAACCAATAATTTTTTTTTAATTAATCATTGAAAACATTTTGATAAAAATCCTTTTAAGGCCAAAATCATTTAAAAAACAATCTACCAAGGAAAAGGGGTAGTAGTCCTACCTCAATATCCATGCCGATGTCTAACACCGCAGTCCCGATCC
This sequence comes from Artocarpus hirsutus, assembly GCA_946598075.1. Classification (NCBI taxonomy): domain Eukaryota; kingdom Viridiplantae; phylum Streptophyta; class Magnoliopsida; order Rosales; family Moraceae; genus Artocarpus; species Artocarpus hirsutus. Next base: position 38,615 of record CAMOHE010051102.1, read on the forward strand.
GCTATACGTTAGCTCCATAGAACCACAAACAACATTAAATATATAAACTAAGTCTATCAGTATCTAGCTTAAGATATCCTATGTTGCTAAGATATCTCATGGTGTCCTAGTGTGCAATTTGTGTTTATAAAATCATACTACAAGATTAAAATCTCAATCGGGGTCCAAAACAGTAAAAACGAGTGAAAAACGACAAATTCTCATGAAGCCCGGTTGGCCTGCCGGACCCCCTGGTTCGGCAGTTCGGCCTACTAACCATCTTGGCCGGTCAGCCAAACTTTTTTAGGTCAGCCTGCCGATTATGAAGTTCAGCCTGCCAAACTAGGAGAATTCTAGAATTTTCCAGAATTAGGTCTCGGCCTCCCGAAGCCTAATTCTCATTTTCACTTGTTTTTCTCAATTCTCAAGCATGAAAAACACTCATAGATGATAGAAAAATATCATGGAACACTTTTAAACTAGTTTAAACAAGATTTACATAGAAAAATTCAAGAAAATCCAAAAATGGGAAAAATAGAGAAAAATAGAAAATCTTGATTTAAATCCATTTTTAATCAAATCAAGCCTAGATTCTAGATGTTTTAAGTTCCACTAACTTAGATTAAGGGTTTTCTAAGTTTAAATGAGCTTGGATTTCAAAATACAATAAAAATAGAAAAATTTGAAAAAGTCTGAGATTTTGGAAACTAATCTTGATTTAATCTTTGAATCGAGTTTGTGGTTGCTAAATCACCTTCCCAAGCTTCCAATTCAACAAAGGATTGAAGTTGGAACTCAAAAGTTTTTGAATTAAAGGAGACATAAGAAAGAAAGAGAGAGGCAGTGGGAAAGAGAGAGAAACAAGAGAGAGAGGGAGAGTAAGGGTGAGCGTGAGATGGTGAGGGAAAGAAAGGAAGAGAGAAATAAATTGAGAGTGGAGGAGAGCAAAACCGAGAAGAAAAACCATGTACCACCTACGGTTTTACAAAAAGGACGTAATTGGTATTTAACAAATTGTTTTGTTTCAAAATTCAAAATAACAAATAAAAATAGTTAAAAATAGTTAAGAATCATTAAAATAATCAAGAATAACATTAATTTAGAAATATCTCAAAGTAGTCAAATTGAGTTTAAAAATGCATCATGGCATACTAATTCACCTTTTTATACACTAACATCACTCAATTAATTTTAAGCCATTACAGCTCTCCACCCCTAAAAGAAATTTCGTCCTTGAAATTACAAATCAATTTCAAAACAAAACAAATGTGGATACAATTCTTGCCTATTCGATTCTAACTCCCAAGTGGCTTCATCAGCCCTGTGATGTTGCCACACGACCTTCACTAACGGTATATCACGACATTGTAAGTTGATCATTTTTCGATCGATAATCTAAACTGGCACTTCCTTGTATGTCATGTCTTCTTAGATTTGCATGTCATGAAATGAAACTATCTTGTTCTACTTAGGCGCAGACTTCTGAAGCATTGACACATGGAACACATTGCGAACATGAGAGAGCTCGGGAGGAAGATTAAGCCGATAAGCGACAACACCGACATGCTGAATAATCTTGAATGGTCTAACATACCTCAGTGCAAGCTTACCACTTACTCCGAATCGCGTGATACCTTTACGAGGTGATACCTTCAAGAGAACAAAATCTTCTACCTCAAATTCCAAAGGTTGATGTCTTCTATCCCCATAACTCTTTTGCTTACTCTAAGCTAACCTTAATTGATCTCGTATCGTGTGACCTTCTCATTGCTGTCATGAATCTCATCTGGCTTGAGAATAATCTTGTCTTTCGGTTTGCCCAACATATTGGTGACCAACATGGCCGTCCATATAGTGCTTTGAACGGTGCCATGCCAATTCTCGCTTGGTAGCTATTGTTGTATGCAAACTCTGCTAGATGCAAGTACTTCTTCCAGTTCCTGCCAAAATCTAACACACATGCACATAACATGTCTTCAAGGATCTAAATGACCCGCTCAGATTGCCCATCAGTCTAAGGATGAAATGCCATGCTGAAGTTCAATTCTGCACCTAAAGCCTCCTAAAAGCTCCTCCAGTGCTTGGGTGTTGAATCTGGTGTCTCTATCGGATGTGATAGACAAAAGAACTCCACGTAATCTCACTATGTTTTGCAGGTACAATACTCCAAAACTCTCCTTGAGCAAGTCAACCTGAAAGGAATGAAATACATTGATTTTGTTAACCTGTCGACCATGACCCAAATTGCATCGTGCCTTTGCTCTATCCTCAACAATCCGGTAAAAATATCCATCGTGATGTGCTCCCATTTTCACCTTAAAATAGGAAGTAGCTGAAGTTGACCTGTTGGCTTCTGGTGCTCGACCTTCACCTGGAGACAAGTCGTACACTTGGCCACGTGTTTTTGGACATCCTTTTTCATGCCTCTCTGCCAGTATTACCTCTTTAGATCACGATACATCTTTGTGCTTCCTGGATGAATGGTGAACTGAGACTTGTGGGCTTTATCCATTATGGCCTTCATTACTTCTGTGATTACTAGAACTACTAAACGCTCCCTAAAGTACAACGATCCATCGACATGTATCCTCCATTCTTCAAAATGCTCTCCATTCTGAATTAGTGTCCAGATTCCCTGAAGGTGTTGGTCTCGCCACTGATTCTGTTTCACCATCTGAATGAGAGTTGGGGTCATCTCTATATGGTACATCAAAACTCGGTTGTAGTCTTTGGAGTATTGCAGCCTGTACTCACTCATTGTTGCGTCCTTTTTCCAATCTTTAAGAGCCAAACAAGCAAGAATCCTTGAAGACTTCTTGCTAAGCGCATCAGCGACCACGTTAGCTTTCCCGGGATGGTACTGTAGCATGAAATCATAATCTTGCATGTATTCCATCCATCTTTGTTGCCTCAAGTTCAGATCCCTTTGAGTAAACAAATACTTCAAACTCTTGTGGTTGGAGAAAACCTGGAATGTCGCCCTGTACAAATAACATCTCCAGATCTTCAACACATGAATCTTCGCTACAAGCTCTAAGTCATGAGTAGGATAGTTCTGCTTGTGAGGTCGTAGCTATCTCGATCCATACGTCACCATGCGTCCATGTTGCATCAACACATATCCAAGTCTGTATCCTAAAGCATCTGTGTCAACTTCATATGGCTCTTCACTATTCGGGCTAATCAACATCAGAGCTATAGTCAACCGATTCTTTAACTCTTGGAAGGCGAGCTCACATTCTTCATCCCACTCAAATCTAACATTCTTCTGGATAAGTCTTATCAATAGAGCTGCTATCTTCGAGAAGTTTTTCACAAATTTCCTATAGTATCCTATGAGTCCCAAGAAACTATGGATTTCTGCTACATTTCTCGGTCGTTCTTACTCCACTATGGCTTCTACCTTGGATGGATCCATTGAAATACCCTGCTCGGAGATGACATGTCTTAGAAACTTGACTTCTGTCAACCAAAACTCACACTTTTCTTTCTTAGTGTGTAACTGGTGCTCCCGTAGAGTCTGAAGCACGATTCTGAAGTGCTGCTCATGCTCCTCCCAAGTTTTAGAATAGACCAAGATATCGTCGATGAATACGATCAGAAACTGATCTAGATAAACCTGTTCATTAGGTCCATGAAAGCTACCGAGGCATTTGTCAATCCAAACGGCATTACCAGAAACTCAAAGTGTCCATATTGGGTCCTGAAAGCTATTTTGGGGATGTCTTCTTCTTTAATCCTGTGCTAGTGGTATTCTGAACACAAATCTATCTTGGAAAAGTACCACGAATCTCCCAACTAATCAAATAATTCATCAATCCTAGGCAGAGGATACTTGTTCTTCACAATGACCCGATTTAGCTACCGATAGTCAATGCATAGCTTGAGGGTTCCATTGTACTTCTTAGCAAATAAAATTGGTGCTCCACATAGCGATGTGCTATTTCGGATATATCCCTTGTCAACAAGCTCTTGAAGTTGCTTCCTTAATTCTTTCATCTCTGCTGGCGCCATCCGATAAGGTCCTACAGAAATCGAAGCTATTCCAAGGAGTAGCTCGATGCCAAACTCAATCTCTTGATGTGGTGGTAATCTTGGCAACTCGTCAGGGAAGACATCTCCATACTCATTAACTACTGGAATTGCTGCATTTCTTCTCGAGGTGCTAGGCTCTCCTTCTAGGTTCATGAGAAAAGCATAACAAGCTAGGTTCTTTTGTCCTCCGAGACATGCTTCATAAGACACTCACTCATTATTCGATCATTACCACCCTGGTAAGTGCTCACTGTTCCCTTATCAGACACTAAGGTCACTCTCCTAAGTTGACAGTCCACAATTGTGTTGTATCTGGACAACCAGTCCATTTCTAGGATTACATCATATGAACTCATGGGGATTACAATCAAATCACTCTTCAAAATCTCATCCCCAATCTTTATTTTACATGATTTACATACACAGCTTGCAAACACCTGCCCCAAGGGTAAAGCAATAACTAAAGGCTCATCAAACTCTTCTATCTCTAATCCCAAGGCATGTACAAAAGAGCTTGAAATGAGAGAATAAGTGGCACCAGTATTGAATAATACATGGACTAAGGACCAAGAAACTAGAATCGTACCATCGACAACCACGTTGCTGGTTTGGGCATCCGAACTCCCTGATGTCATGGTGTGAACTTGCACTAGAGCTTTCCCTTTTCCTCTACCAACATTGCTAGGTCTTGGGTTAGTCGGCCGATATTGCTACGGTGAAGGTGACTGCATGCTAGTTATACTCGGTGCCTGATATTGAGGGGCATTTCATTAGAAGTTCTATGGCTGGTGTCCTTGTGCTGGGTGTGGCAGTTGTTGGGGAGAGAGCTGATGGAACAAGAGCTGAGGGAATTTCTATGTCGGAGATAGAGTCTAAGGCTAAGGCTAACAACTGGCTCCTTCTTCGACCTGAAGTCCTATACGAGCACTCCTGATGGGGCAGTTTCTCTTGATGTGTCTTGGCTACTGACAATAGTGGCAATGGAAGCTGTGGCGATTGCTACACCCACTGCTAGATGAACTGTTGCTCCTGTTGTTCACATTACCCTGTTGACTCTTCCCTTGAGTTGGACAGCTACTGGTGCTCCTCCTATCGCTCCTTTGTGGTCCTTCTGACGTCTTTGCTCGATCCTCATAGTATTGCGTATAATCACTTTCCACGGATATAGCTGACGACATATGCTCAATAAAATTCCTAAGCCGTAAGGCAACCACCTGTCTTGAATAGAAGCCTTAAGCCCTTCTTGAAACTTGATGCACTTCTTATGCTTCAATGCCACTACAAATGGAGCAAACCTAGCCAGCTCATTAAACTTTGCCTCATACTCCCGAACTGACATATCACCCTGCTGCAATCTGTAAAATTTAGCTGCCTTTTGGTCTCTAAATCCTTGAGAAAAGTAACAATCATAGAACAACTCCTTGAACCTATCCCAGCTAAGGTTCCTGTTGTTTTCCAAGCGTTTAGCTTGCTTCTACCAATTATTAGCACCACCTTCAAATTTATAGGCTACAAACTTGACACGATACTCTGTTGGCATGCCAAGGGTATCTAGGTGTTTCACAATTGAATCAAACTAATATTTGGCCACTTGTGGGTCCCCATTTTTGTCGAAAGATAGATGCATGTCAAAACTCCTTAAAATAAGCATACCGACGACTTGCCTTGGAATCCTCTAGTCTAGCCCTTGTTGCCATCTATCCTCATCATTCCCAAGGTCAGTGTCAGCCATCGAACAACGTCTAGGTGCCATTCTCTCACTTTTGAAAACAAAATTGGACTGTAGTGGTATTTCATTGTTGTACCTATGTGTGTATAATCCCCAAGGTTCATAACCTAGGGTTCTAATACACTATGTCAGGCCCCGGAGTACGGGAGGTGACATGGCGGATTAATTAAGTTAATTAAGTAAAAATTAAAACACAAGTTAAAGAACTTAGATAATTATGAAAAATGTGACAGTTTAAAAACCCTTTTAAGCAGTCATTTTATAATAAGTAAACAAAGAGAAAGAAAAATTAATTAAAAGAATAAAGAGAAAATACGCATTGGGTCCCATCGACCCACAACTTGTGCACACACATAGTATCGACAACATTTAAATTACAACCAGTCCAAAATAGGGAGAGAAGTTAAAATAATATATGCCTTAATTAATTTATACAATAACCTACTCGGGGTCTTCTACTGCTCACAAGTCTAATCTACGAACCCTTCATCAATCCTAAGCTGAATTCCACTAAAGGGGGGAAAGGTTTTGAAAACAAATAAAAAGTGAGCGAAAGCACCACAACAAATTTGAGATTATACGACCTTTATTTAACAGCCGTTTCTCAAAAACCGTTGTGATAAGAAAAAAAAACGCAGCAAGTTATGCCCGCGAAGACGAAAACCGTCGTGGTATTGGCAAGAGCTATGACGATAGTTTTTATAAAAACCGTCGTGGAAGGTATGCATGTTTGAAATTTTTAAATTTAACCTTTAAGTTCGGCATGAATAAAATTTTAATCTTTCATGACGGTTTTTATAAAAACCATCGTAGAAGGTTTGGATATTTGAAAT
>CAMOHE010051102.1:45763-75144 GCA_946598075.1 Artocarpus hirsutus
ATAAAAACCGTCGTGGAAGGTATGCATGTTTGAAATTTTTAAATTTAACCTTTAAGTTCGGCATGAATAAAATTTTAATCTTTCATGACGGTTTTTATAAAAACCATCGTAGAAGGTTTGGATATTTGAAATTTTTAATATCTTGTCCAATTTAACTTTTCACGACAGTTTTTATAAAAACCATCGTAGAAGGTTTTGTATATTTAAAAGTTTTAGTCGCCCGTCAAAATTTAATCTTTCACGAAGGTTAAATTTGGGCGGGAAACTAAAATTTTCAAATCTCGAGGCCTTTCACGACGGTTTTTACTAAAAACCATTGTGAAATGCCTTCCACGATGGTTTTTACTAAAAATTGTCATGAAAGGTGCAAGGCTTTCCATGACAGTTTTTGTAAAAATCGTCATGGAAGGCCTTTCACGACGGTTTTTTGTAAAAACTATCGTTAAAGGTACCGAGACTTTCACGACGATTTTTAGCAAAAACCGTCGTGAAATGTTTTACATGTTTGAAATTATTAGTAGTCGCCAAAATTTAATCTTTCATGAAAGTTAAATTTGGTCTAGATACTAAAAATTTCAAACCTCGGGGCCTTCTACGACGGTTTTTAGTAAAAACCATCGTGGAAGGCCTTCCACGATGGTTTTTACTAAAAACCATTATGGAAGGCCCCGAGGAAGGCCTTTCACGATGGTTTTTAGTTAAAAACATCGTGGAAGGCCTTTCATGACGGTTTTAGTAAAAACCGTCATGGAAGGCCTTCCACGACGGTTTTTACTAAAAACCATCGTGAAAGGTGCAAGGCCTTCCATAATGATTTTTATAAAAACTGTCGTGGAAGGCCTTTCACGACGATTTTTACTAAAAACCGTTGTGAAAGGTACAAGGCTTTCACGACGGTTTTTAGTAAAAACTGTCGTAAAATGTTCTACATGTTTGAAATTTTTAATAGTCGTCAAAATTTAATCTTTCACTAAGGTTAAATTTAGGCGGGATACTAAAAATTTCAAACCTCGGGACTTTTCATGACGGTTTTTATTAAAACCATCATGGAAGGTCCAAGGTTTGAAATTTTTAGTATTTCGTCCAATTTAACTTTTCACGACGGTTTTTATAAAAACTATCGTGTAAAGTATTGCATATTTGAAACTTTTAGTAGCCCACCAAAAATTAATCTTTCACGAAGGTTAAATTTGGGCGGGATACTAAAAATTTCAAACCTTGGGACCTTCCACGATGGTTTTTATAAAAACCGTCGTGAAAAGTACCAAGGCTTCCACGACAGTTTTTTAGTAAAAACCGTTGTGAAATGTCCTACATGTTTGAAATTTTTAGTATCCCTCTAAAATTTAATCCCGCACCAACGACATGGCTTTTCCTATTTATTTGAAATTTCTCTAACTCAAACCCACTAACTCTCAAACCCCTTTCTCTCTCTAACTCCTCTCCCACGACCTAGCCACCGATGAACCCAACCCCCACGGCATTCCACCAACTTTGACATTCCTCTATCACTCTCTCCATGACCTACCTAACAAACCCAATGCCATTTGCCACCTTTCATCCTCATCCCTTGATATTCTACCGACTCCACCATCGTTTGACTCATCCTTTGTCATTCCACCAACTCCACCGCCTTTGGTAAATTTCAAACCATTACTTTTAGTTTTAGTATTATTGTTAGTTCTAAACTTAGCATTATTTGGTTTTTTTAGTGTTATTTACATTTAGTTTTAGTTTTAATATTAGTTATATTAATTTATTTTTTTCCATTTAGTATGTGTTACTTGTATTTGGTGTTTGAAAGAACTTTAACAACATTTAGCATTTTGGTGTGAGAATAGGTTACTTTTTATGTTTTTGTGATGCCTAAATATTATTGTGATACCCACCACATGTTTGGAGATTTTGTTTTAGGGGAATACAAATTTTTCACGGCGGTCCACATGTTTGGAGATTTTTGGAGATTTTTTTTAGGAGAATGCCAATTTTTCACGACGATTTTTTAAAAAACCGTCTTGAAAAATTGACATTCCACGACAATTTCTTACGAAACCGTCGTGGAAACCTTTGATTCCATGACAGTTTTTTAAGAAACTATCGTGGAATCCTTAGTATTCCACCATAGTTTTTTTGAAAAACTGTCGTGGAATGCCAATTTTTCACGACAGTTAAAACCATTGTGAAAAATTACTATATTACAACCTCTTCTCGGGTCAATTTTTATATTATATGACAGTAAAAAACCATCGTAAAAACTTCATGTCGTATCACGACTGAAGTTTTCACAATGGGTTTTTAACCGTCGTAAAATTTTTCTACGACGGTTGTAAACCGTCATGGAATCCACAATTTGTAGTAGTGAAGGTTCAGTACGACTATGTTTTAAAAACAGATAAATGATTTAAATATAAAATTCACCTTTCAAGAAAACAAAATTAAACAAATAAGTTCATTTAAATAAATCTTATCAAAACAGTTAGTCCAGAAAGTACCATTTCATCTTTCTTGGGCAAACCATAGTTATCATCACTGGAGTGGCCTAGTTGGGTTTCAGGACCTATCCCTAAGGTCGCACGTTACACAACCCGATCTCTAATATGGCATCATACCCATCTATATATTTCTATAGTTATTAAAATCTCTTTTACCAAGTATTTTCATTTACATTCATTACCAAGTATTCATTTGACACTTGTCTGCTTAACAAAGAAGCCATTTTGAAAAGATGTGAGAAAAGAACCAAGTGTTAAATTGGAAAAAATGCCATTTTATGGTTCCATTTGGCATGTTTCGTGTTTTGTTAAGCAGACAAGTGTCAAGTGAAAATCGTCTAAATCTACTATTTGTGAAAATAACCAATAATTTTTTTTTCAATCAATCATTGAAAACATTTTTGATAAAAATCCTTTTAAGGACAAAATCATTTAAAAACTAGGCTACTAAGGAAAAGGGGTAGTAGTTCTACCTCAATATCCATGCCGATGTCCAACACTACAGTCTCGATTCATTATACATTAGCTCCATAGAACCATAAATAACCTTAAACATATAAACTAAATCTATCAGTATCTAGCTTAAGATGTCCTATGTTGCTAAGACATCTCATGGTGTCCTAATGTGCCATTTGTGTTTATAAAATCATGCTGCAAGATTAAAATCTCATTGGGGCTCAAAACAGTAAAAATAGTTGAAAAAGGACAAATTCTCATGAAGCTCGGTCGTCCTGTCCGTCCCCTTGGTCCGGCCTACCGAATTGTGTAGTTCGGCCTACCGACCATCTGGGTCCGGTCGGTCAAACTTTTCTAGGTTTAGCCTGTCGAAGATATGAGTTTGGCCTGTTGTTCATGAAGTTCAGCCTACCAAACTAGGAGAATTCTAGAATTTCCCAGAATTGGGTCTTGGCCTTCCCTAGCCCAATTCTCATTTTCACCTATTTTTCTCAATTCCTAGGCATGAAAAATACTCATAAATGATAAAAAAAAAAAACATAATGGAACACTTCTAAACTAGTTTAAACAAGATTTACATAGAAAAATTCAAGAAAATCCAAAAATGGGAAATATGAAGAAAAATTAGAAATCTTGATTTAAATCCATTTTTAATCAAACCAAGCCTAGATTCTAGATGTTTTAAGTTCCACTAACTTAGATTAAGGGTTTTCTAAGGCTAAACGAGCTGGGATTTCAAAATACAATGAAAATAGAAAAATTTGAAAACGTTTGAGATTTTGAAAACTAATCTTGATTTAATCTTTGAATCAAGTTTGTGGTTACTAAATCACGTTCCCAAGCTTCCAATTCAACAAAGGATTGAATTTGGAACTCCAAAGTTTTTGAATTAAAAGAGAGAGAAGAAAGAAAGAGAGAGGCAGTGGGAAAAAGAGAGAGACGAGAGAGAGAGGGGAGAGTGAGGGTGAGCGTGAGAGAGTGAGGGAAAGAAAGGAAGAGAGAAATAAATAGAGAGGGGAGGAGAGCAAAACCGAGAAGGAAAACCGTGTATTAACTACGATTTTGCAAAAAGGACGTGGTTGGTATTTAACAAATTATTTTATCTCAAAATTAAAAACAACAAATAAAAATAGTTAAAAATAGTTAAGAATCATTAAAATAATCAAGAATAACACTAATTTAGAAATATCTCAAAATAGTCAAATTGAGTTTAAAAATGCATCATGGCACACTAATTCATCTTTTTATTCACTAACATCACTTAATTAATTTTGGGGCGTTACATTTAGGGTAGTCAAAGTGGTCAAGTAGTAGTTTTCTTGGCGACAATAGAAGTAGGCATATTACTGAAGCAGTATAAATAGTGTTTTCCTTTTGTTATCTTCTCTCCTCTTTATGATTGCTATTTTATATCTTGTTGATTGATGGAGTTGTTGCAATTAGAGTACTTTAATTAGTTGACATATTGTGGCTTATTGGTTTATTCATTTTTTGTCATTTTTGTGCACAATTGGTTTATTGAAGATTTAATTAGTTCTTATAGTTTTTGAGACTTGTGTCATTTGCCATTTTTCTTAAAGTTTTTTAAAATCCAATTCACCTCCTCTTATGTTGTTATTCTTGGGATCACACTTTATGGGATGACCATTGTCTTACGTGCCACTAGACGTCAGGAAGAGATGGAAAGTTACAACCACTAACAAGTTTTCAGTTGAACCTTGAAGTTTAAGGATGGGAATACGTTTTTAAAAGTTAAAAAGACACTCACACCATTACTTGTCATGTTACCGTGAACTAGTGACCTTGCAAGCATGTAGCAAGGTAAGTTCATGGTGTTAGTTTTCTAAAACATTGTTTAGAAAAAATATACAAAAACGTGGTAAAGGTGCGGAATGTATATAACAAAATTTTTATAATTTTTTTGGAAAACAATGCTATATAAAACTACTGTCTTCTTTGTCTAGTCCTTGGCACTAAGCAGACGAATGTGTGGGCATAGAAAGGAATTAAGGTTTTTGGAGATCACTCATACGCTTTTCTCCCCCACTAATCTCAATGCATGAGAAAAATAGGATTGGGAATAGAAAAACTCTTCTTTTCGTTATCTCTCTGTTCTACATGCTTACTACTAGTGAAACTGATAAAAATTTTACAGTTTAATCATGACTCTTAATTGTGTATAGAATGAATAGAGCAGGCCTCTATATTTAGAGAATGAGAAGCCTAATTAATTCAAAAAGCTTCCTTTATTTTAATTTTAAATATCACATATGTACTTAAAATAAAAGATAAAGTTTCCCATTTTTTATCTAGCGTAGGCACTACACATATATTGTATTTATGTGTGTGGTGCCCATCAGGAGAAAAGGAGAGAAAAATACTACTTGTTTAATGACTTAATGACTCCGATTACGTATAGTATACTTATTTAGTGGCTCTCTACATTAACAATTCAAATATGACTTAATGATTCTTATTATGTATAGTGCACTTATTTAATGACTCTCTACATTAACAGTTTAGTTATGACTATTCCATTGTTAATAGAAATGACCGTCACTAGTAATGCTAAATTAAGATTTTATGCTTTAATTGAATAATTAATTATATATTATTGATCATTTTTAACATCATTCTTAATTATTATCCTTCTACATATGGCTCTTCTATATAATATTTAATGTCACATAGAAAATTATGAAATTTTAATAATATTCATAAAGTATTAAAAATACATATACACAAATATAATGAAAAATTCACTTTATTTATTTGTAAGGGTAATTGCTCCAATAGTCCCCAACTCTTCACAAAAGTGAACATTTAATCCCTAACATTTTATTTTTGATTTATTAGTCCCTAATTATAATTTTAGTTGTTGAAGGACTAATTTAACAGTCAAACAATTAATTTTGGAAGGAAAAATGTGACAAATCGGTCCCCAAAGTTATAAAAAACGTAACAAATTGGTCCTTAAAGTTATAAAAAAAAGGTGACATACTGGTCCCAAAAATATACTGTTAAACTATTTAATTGGTCCTTCGACAACAAAAATAGAAGGTTAGAGACTAATAAATCAAAAATAAAAGGTTGGGGACCAAAATCACACTTTTGTAAAAGGTTAGGGACTAACGTATCAATTTACCCTATTTATAAACATATCCTTTATAAAAATATCACATGGTTTAATGGTATCTATCCTCACTCAAAAGATTGATGACATAGCAAGGCAATCTTATGCTTTATTGAGCTCATCCCTTAGCAAGTTGCTTCCTTCACAAGCTCTTATCCTATATGAAGTCTCCCACTTAAATCAACCACCCTTCATAATGCCACTAGACATTAGGAAGATAAGGGAAGTTACAAGACAAGGGAGTAGAGGTTATACCTTCAATAAGGTTGAACATGGGAGGACAATAATCTCTATGTGGAATGAGATTAGGTAGCTTTAGCTTTTGAGGAAAATGGGTTAATTAGGTTAGATGGACTGATTGAGTTAGTTGGGCTGATGGGTCTAATGAGCTAATTAGGTTAGGTAGGTTGATTGGGCCGTGTGGATATTTTTCTAAAATCAGGCTAATGCCTTTGGTTGGGTTTTATTTTATTTTACCAAAAATAGTAGTAATAACACTTTTCTAAAACTTATTGAAAAAAATGGCAAGTTTTAAAATATTTATGGTATATAGTAGTAAATAGAAAATTTACTCAGTAAAAATTCTTTTAACTTGTTTATATACTATGAGTAAAAAAGAATTTTAGCGATAATTTTTCTTTTTGCTGCTATTTGCTAAAATATTTTTAAAACATGCTATTTATTTTTAAAAGTTTCAAAAATTTGTTATTTTCCTTATTCCTATTTTCATCCATACTCATTTTATTTTAATTATTCATAGACTCAAGACCTTTGAAGTGTGTCAAAGGTTTAATTAGACGGAATGAAACGAGCCCGTTTATATTTCTTGGTCTTCGAAACCACAACCCACTTAGTGATCCCAGCAACATGGTTTGGGTCTAAATATCATACTCGAGCTAGATCGAGGGTTAACTTTGTGAAAGAAAAAAGAAAAAAAAAAAGAGAGTATCAACACTTGTCAAGGGTTATGGGAAGATCACAATTTGACACAAACTCAACTCATCAACATGGATTGGTAGAGTACGTATTTATGTATTACAAAACTAATATGGTTTCAAATATTTTTCTTAAATACTTCTTTCGTACACCACTACTATGTAGATATTTTACCAAGAAATCAACCACAAGTTTCTGCACTTATTCAATAACTTTATTATAGTATAAATAATATTAATGTCTTGGTGGATAGCTTTGTTAACTTTGGTGTTTTGCTGATTTAGCTTGTGGTGTTATATGTATAGGTCTAATTGCTTAAAAATAAAACCCTTTTAGTAGAATATTTTCTCACACTCTTCCTCAAAAATCTCATATAGACAAGAAAATGATGGAAAACTATATAGTATCAATATAGCTTCTTCTTTTTTTCCCTTACAACTAACAACTATATGTGTTGTGTTTAAATGCTAGATTTGATCAAGTCACATCAAAATGAAAAGTATGCAAAATTGAGAGGTTTTTTTAATATAAATCCTATAGTTTTAAATAAAGTCTTATTGGTAGTTTAAAAACCAAAAAAAAAAAAAAACCTTGTAGTAAAATCACATTTTGTTTTAATGCTCCATGAAAAGCTTCTTTTTGTTCTTAATTTTTTCCTATTCTTTTTTTCCCCTTTTCCTTAAAAAGTGAGAATTGGGAGGAAGGGTCATCCATATGGCCAGCTCAATAAGCCAAGCAAGTTTATGTGCTTTTTTAACCAAAATTATGAATATTGAAAATGGCTTATATTTGTCTTGGCATTAGAATCTGGTTTATCCATTTTAACGTAATTAACTAAAGTGGAATCTTAGGGAAAAAAATAAAAATAAAATGTACCAGAATGAGAATTTTTTTAAGCTCTTACAAATAAAAAAAAGGGGCCTTCTTGCTGTTGTATCGCCTAAAAAGATTCTTTAAACGCATATATTTGTAGTATAGAAAGGTTGTTGCATCCACAAGGAGGTGGGAATTTGAAAAATTGACAATTTTTGGTTTAAACTGAAAAAGAATTTTTCAAAACAAAACAAAAGAAAATAAATATTTTTGAGAATTTTAAAATGATTTTAAAACATAAAATTAAAATCATAAAGCTTCAAGAATCCCTTGTATATTTCACAACTGATATAGATTTTTACTCTAAATAATTATCTAAAGCATTTGATTTATTCTATCTTTTCTCATTAATTACAAGCACTTTTACTAATTTTACAAGACAACTAAAAATGACAACATAGCAAGCTATAATTCAGTAAAGATTTTCCTTAGTTATGAAAATTATAACTTTTATCACTACAATTATAACTACCATAATTTTAAGATAAAAAAATAATAACAAATGAAAATTATTATATTTAAATGGAATAAATTTTTACATTAATTTTGGCAGTAGCTCGTTTTATGAACTATTTAAATCGACAATATAGCAAGTCATATTACAATAAAAGACATTCTATAAAATTAAGTAGTATTTCATTATTATTAATATTAATTATGCAACACAATTAAATTTATGTAAAAATAGACAGCATAACAATAGTAATAGTAATTATTAAAGACGTGAAAAATATAATTTATTCCATAAAAATATAAACATTACATAGCAAATATAGAGTTAAAATCCATACCAGAGTATTTTGCATACAATATCATCTCTTTACCTCACTAAACTTTTGACCCTAATTTGGGTATTTTTTTAATATTAAGGTGGGGTTGGAGGAATACTCTAACAGTATCTCCTCCCTAAAGTGGGATACTACTCAGTCAGAGACTCAGCATTTGAAGAAATGTAGAGGGAGGAAGAATGGCCAAAAGGCCGTGGGGGTGTAGAATTAGGGGGGAGGGGAGGGCCTCTTATAGTAGAAGATTTCTACTATTCTAAATATTTTAATAATATTTTTAATTTTATTAATTTTTTATTGTTTATTTTTTATTTTTTATTGTCTTTCAATTGCATCCAACGTGGATGCAACATTTTTCTTTTTCTTTTTCTTTTTTTTTCGCTGAACGAATCATTTAAGCTTATTGTTCTTTGAATTTTTTTTTTGCTCCTTTCTATGCGAGAATAAGCTTTCATTTGTGCTGATTTACTCTCTAATCCTGTGCGGTGCATGTAAGAAATAGACAAACAGCAACCGTAGATTGTGCGAAAAAACTAGAATGAAGATTGGATGTTGCGCCTGGAGAGTTCGGGACTGAGCAAAGAGATCATAGCTGCTAGATAGAGCGCGAGTAATTTGATCTGATGGACATGAAAAGAGGTGCTCATGTGCTGCACTGCATGGAATCTACGAGGAAAACTAGGCTGTGTGAACAACATGGATCATGTAGAAGGTTTGATCAGACGGCTACGAGCTCGCCATGTGTCATGCTTTTGATTTTATTTTCTTTTTTTTAATTTATTTTTTTAGGCATTTGAGGTCCTTTTTTGCCCTTTTTGCACTCTTTTGCTCTATTTTTTCCTCTATATTTTAAATTTAAAATTCACAAATACACTAAAATTAACTATTTTACAAACAAATATTTACAATGATGTTAAAAATATTTATTTTACAATAAAACACACAAAATAACTGTAAATAAATAAAAAATTCTAAACTTAATAAACCTTAACATATATTTTATTTAAGGCTAGGAATATTTTTAAAAATTACTAAAAATATTATAAAAAAATATTTACAAATTAATTAATTATTTAACATACAAAAATGACTCTAAAAATTACTAAAATTATTATCAAACATAAAAATACACTCAAAATGCATTTTTGAACACATATACACTCTAAGACACAAATATACTAACTAACACAAAAATGTTATTAATTAGAGGATTTAACAAGAAATGTGAATACTAATAATGATATTTAACTGTAAGAAATATGCATTTTTACAGTCTCATCACACCTCCCAACCAACTTATTGCTAGTCCTAAGCAACTAAAGCGATAGAATTTTAAAATGATTCATTGAATATTCACATAATGCAAAACAAAATAATTTGACTCACCTAACTAAATGGACTAACAAAACAAAAAATTTATTTGAATAATTTTTATGCTATTTAACAAAATGTAAATAAGCCGGACGTAGTGTAAAAAGAGATAATGAATAATTATGAGGTTTTCTCAAAAACTAAGAATATAATTACTATGATATTTTGATTCAAATCACTCATGCAAGCTTCAACATTTTAAATTTATTTATTAGAACAAATAAAAATAGAAAACCAAAACAAAAATATTTACAAAAACTAAACAAACTTTACAATCATGGATAGTGCAATGTTTAGTCTCCTCAAGCTTTGTCATAACCCATTTAATGAGCTTTAGGTTAATAACTTCTAAACCAGGTGGCCTAAGGTACTAAGTGTTGAAGCAACTCATAGAACTTACTTACTCGACTTAAAAGGGCTATGAAACCAAACTCATCTAACATTATTCATTAATTTACATAATTGCACTTTATTTATTTACATTCCTTTTTATCCCTTTCTATTTTTAATTAATCAGTTAATTAATTTTGAAAATGTTACTGCCTTCAATTGTTCATCTTCACAAAATAACAAAACTCAAATATTCATAGTTTTGGCTTACTACCACAATTAAGCATTATAGTGTGTGTGTGAAAAGAATGGCTTATAAACACTTTGAAAAATAAACACATAAAAATATTAAATAAAACCGAAGTTTTGAGAGCCCATAAAGTTAGACAATTCAAATAATAAAAAAATGATATTACATTAATATGAAATTTAGAACTTAAGACAAAATAATAACACATTAATTACCAAGAAACTAATATTGACAAAAAAATTTTAAATTTTCAACTAACAAAAACTACAAAATGACACACACACAAAATTACAAAACACACACAAATCTGGAGTAAAAACAGAAAAAATTGAGCAAAAATCGAAAAAAACTTGGAACAATTTCACACAGCATTAAAACATAACCTTCTCCCCTAACCTAAATTATACATTGTCCCCAATATATAAAAGGAATAGTGAGAACAAAAAAAATGTTACCTGAATCAGTATAATTGTAGAGATGATCTACAACAAACTTAACAAACCAAACTAAAATGAATGCACAATAATATATTATAAACTGGGTCTTTTAAAATCAGATTCTTAAGACTTTATTTTTATTCTGAAAGTCAAAAATTATGTTTTTTTAAATATATTCTTTAGAATGCATCTCAAAAGACTGCAAATATAAAGTATTTACTAATCACAATTGATTATATCCTCCTTTACTTGGTCATTCTATAAGAATTAACTTTGAAATTTATTTTCAACTTTTGAGGGTTTTTTTAAATGAAAATTTGTTGAACATAAAATTAAGCAAAAACAAAATAAGAAAACAAAGAAAAAAAATAAATATTTGCAAAAGAGAGTGACAAAACACTACTCAAGGTTGTAAACTGTAGCCTCAAAAGTGACTTCTTCTGGCTCAGTTATCCATTCTATGTAGCTTTTCAATTTTTGGCCATTTACTCCAAGTATCCTTCCATTGGATGGATTTTACTAAGTATCCTTCCATCGGATGGATCTTTGATTTCAACAAAACCATTTAGGAAAACCTATTTCATAATATTTGGTCTAGTCCATCGTAATTTCAACTTACCAAGATAAAGGTGGAGACGAAATTCATAATGATGAACCCATTGATTTGGCTTAAAGTTCTTCCTTAGGATTTGCTTGTCATGAAATGCTTTCATTTTTCCTTTGTAAATGCATGAATTGTTATAAGCATTATTCCTTAATTTCTCAAGTTCAGAGAGTTGAAATTTTCGTTCAATACCTGTAGCTCTAAAATCAAAGTTGAGAGCTTTAATAGCCCAATAAGCTTTATCTTCTAATTCTACAGTTAAATGACAGGCTTTTGCAAAGACAAACCTATAGGGAGGCATTCTTAAGGGAGCTTTGTGAGTTGTATGGTAAGCCCAAAATGCATCTTGAGGACATAAAGACCAATCTTTTTGACCTAGATTCATCATTTTTTCTAAGATTTGTTTGATCTCTCTATTTCCTAACTTAGCTTGTCCATTTGTCTGTGGATGATTGGCAATCAAAACTTTATGAATTACATTGTACTTTCACGTTAGAGCTTTGAAAGAACAGTTATAAAAATGTGTGCCTTGATCACTAATCATAGCGCATAGCATACCATACCTAGATAACATGTTTTTTTTTTCAAGAACTTTATAACAATTGTGTTATCATTGGTATGGCATGTTATGACTTCAACCCATTTTAAAACATACTACATAGCAAGAAGGATGTATAGGTACCTAAAAGAACGTGGAAAAGGTCGGGTAAGGTCTATTCCCCAACAATCAAATATTTCTATTACGATAATTGGGTTT
The DNA here is from genome assembly GCA_946598075.1 of Artocarpus hirsutus. Classification (NCBI taxonomy): domain Eukaryota; kingdom Viridiplantae; phylum Streptophyta; class Magnoliopsida; order Rosales; family Moraceae; genus Artocarpus; species Artocarpus hirsutus. The sequence continues at coordinate 58,188 of CAMOHE010051102.1, forward strand.
AGAGGCATCATATGGCGACGGGACAGAATACCTAACTCTTGAAAATTTTCACAAGAATGACAGTAGTAATAAGTGTCATCGAACAAAGTGAGCTAGTATAGACTAGATTGGAGAATCTTTGCAACAGTCTTCTTTGCATAAAATGATCACCACATGCATCAATATGACAAAATTTTAAGACATTAAACACTTCATCTTTAGGAATGCAATGTCTCATGATTTGATCATGACAGTATTTAAAAAGGTAAAGGTCATCCTGGTGAAAGTTATGCACTTCAACCAAAAACTTTCTTTTGTCTTGCAAACTCCAAGCAGAAGGAAATTTTCTAGTCGCCAAGTAATTGATAATGCACGCATATCAAGGTAACTTGATAGTAAAGAATAGATCTTCATTAGGAAATTCATCATGAATTAGTGGGCCCTCGGCAGAATCATTATATTCTAAATGAGATAAATGGTTTGCTACCATATTCTTAACTCCTTTCTCGTCCTTAATGGTCAAATCAAACTCTTGTAGAAGAATGATCCACATAATAAATTGGGCCTTAGCATCCTTTTTAAAAAAGAGACATCTAAGGGCTAAATGATCTGTGAAAACAATGATGGGTGAACCAATTAGGCATGAACAAAACTTGTCAAGAGCAAATACTATAGCAAATAATTCCTTTTTAGTGGTTGAGTAATTCATATGAGTGTTGTTCAAAGTTCTACTTACGTAGTGCACTACAAAAGGTTTTCCTTCCCTTCATTGATCTAAAATGGCTCCTATAGTGTCATTGCATACATCCCACATAATTTCAAATGATTAACTCCAATCAAGGGATTACATGATAGGTGCAAAGTTCATCTTCGATATTAGTGCTTAAAAAGATTCTTCACATTCTTTCATCCTTTGAATATTGTATCTTTCAATTGGAGATTGCACAATGATCTTGATATGGCTGAAACATTCTAAATGAACCTCTGGTAGAATCTAGCATGTCCAAGAAGATCGAACATCTCTAACAGATTCTTGGAATTGCCATGTTTGGAATAAGTTCAATCTTAGATGGATCAACTTCAATTCCTCTTTTAGAGACAATGTGTCCAAGAACTATGCCAAATGGAACCATAAATGGCATTTTTTTAAGTTCAACATGAGGCCTTTTTCTCACATCTTTTCAAAATGGCTTCTGCGTTAAGCAAACAAGTGTCAAATGAATCATCAAAGATAGTCAAATCATCCACAAATACTTCCATAATCTTGTTAACCATGTCGCTGAAATTGCTCATCATGCTTCTTTAAAATGTAGTTGGAGAGTTACAAAGTTTAAATGGCATACGTTGAAAAGCATAAGTATCGAAAAAACACATAAATATGGTCTTTTCCTGATCTTCTAATGCTATCTTTATTTGATAGTATCTCGAATATCCATCAAGAAAGCAATAGGAAGGATGACTAGCTACGCGTTCTAAGATTTGCTTAATGAATGGGAGTGTGAAGTGGTCTTTCCAAGTGGCAGCATTTAATTTTCAATAATCAATGCACATTCGCCATCTGGTGACAACTCTTGTAGGAACAAGATCTCCTTTTTCATTCTTTACATAGTTACACTAGACTTCTTAGGTACAACTTGAGTTAGACTAACCAATTTACTATCTGTAATGGGATAAATGATACCCAAGTTTAACTATTTACATACTCATTCTCCATAACTTTTTTCATTGTTGGGTTTTGTTTTTTTTGGGGGCCTTTTCTTGGATTAGTAACTTCTTCCAATTGAATATGAGTGGAGCATATTAAGGGAGTAATACCCTTGATATCAGTTATTGTCCAACCCAATACAGTTTTATGATCACGCAACATATTGATTATTCGTCGTCTTGTGATTCATTGAGTTTGGATGAAATGATGATAGGAAAAAAATTATCTACTCCCAAAAATCCATGTTTTAGTCCCTCAAAAATTTGGGCTAACTTAATTTTTGAGATCTTTTCAGTGGATGGTTTTGGATTTTCTCCTTTTGGAAACAACTTTTTAAAACATAGTTTCCAAAACTTCGTACCCTTGTCCACTGAATGTTTGAGAATATTAGAAATGGGATCAGGATTTTCAAGATCAAAACTTTGGAAAGCTTCTTTAAGCATATCGGTTCACCTTAAATTCTTTATGAACAGCTTTGTCAATTTTTTTAGCATAAAAACACTCATCATTGTTTTGAAATTGCTTACCAATATGGAAAACATTCATCTCAAGAGTCATATTTCCAAAAGAGATTTTCATGCGACCATTTTGATAGTTAATGAGAGCATTAGCCATGGCTAAGAATGGTCTTTCAATGATGATAGAACTTACATTACGTATCTAAAATGAGAAAATCCATAGGGTAATAGAACTTATTAACTTGCAACAAAACATCTTCAACTATTCCTCATGGTTCCTTGATGGATCGATCTACCAATTACAAGACCATAGATGTTGTCTTAATCTTTCTAAGTCCTAGTTGCAAGTAAAAAGAATAAGGCCTGAGATTGACACTTGCTCCTAAGTCTAACAAGGCTTGAGTGATTTCATGGGTTCCTATGTAACAAGTGATTATGGGACATCTGGTATCTTTATACTTGATCGATGCTATTTGCTTAAGAAATTTACTTAATTGCTCAGTCAAAAATACAATCTTTGTGACATGATGCTTCCTTTTTATAGTGTAGAAGTCTTTCATAACTTTGGCATAAGCAGCCACTTGTTTAAGTATTTGCAAAAGAGGAAGGTCGATTCGAACTAGCTTCAAGTGTTGCAAGATTTGTTCATAATTTTCCAACACTTTCCTAGTGGATTGAAGAGCTTAGGGGAAAGGAACTTTTACTAGAAGCTTATTCACTTCTTCTTGAAACAACTTCTTCATTACTCACATCTACAGTATTTGATTTTTTTTGATTTACCACTACAAGTGGTAACATGACTAACCTCTTTATCATTCTTCTATTTATTGTTAGAGGTTTGTTTCATGTTTTGAGTTTGAGATGAACTTTTTTCAATGTATTTTGAGATTTCTTTTGTCATTTGTGTGAGAGCAACTTCAACTTTTTGATTTGACTTGCTTTATGCTTCAATGAATACTTGTAATGTATCCTCAAGAGATTTACTTGATAAGTGTGAATCATGCTGAGGAACATATTCTCTTGGATGCATTTCTTCTTCATTTCCCCATAGATCTCCAAATGATTGTTCTTAATTCAAATTCCTTCTACCAAAATTTGAATTTTTCTTCTATCAGGATTGAGAATTTCAAGATAAGGAATATAAGGTTTATGATATGTCTCTAAGGCATTACATCGTTCTCCATATACTCCTATTATTTTCTAATAAGCATGACAGTCTTATGGTTTTTGTTCAACTGTTCTATTTACAAAGCTTGTTCCTTGTAATTCAGTTCTTGTGACAACCTGACTTTCTCTCTTATTCTTTGCTTTAAGGATTTCTTACCCCCCTTGTAAGATTTTCAACTTGAACTCTAAGGTTGTAGTTATCCGTTTCCTTCAATTGATGAATTCTAGTTGATCGGGGCTTATCAGTACTACGAGAGATATCTAATTTGGCCCACAAATAAACTTTCTCAGCAAATTCATTAGGAAATTCCTTGGCCTCTTTTGGATCCTTTTGTAGGAATTTTTCATTGCATATCACTTCCAAATATTGGCAATTGTGACTTGTGAGTCCTTCGTAGAAGAAGCAAACAAAATTCCAATTCTCATAACCATGATGAGGACATTGACTTAACAAATCTTTAAACCTTTCCTAAGCTTCATAGAAATTTTTATGATCGTTTTAGGAAAAAGTCAAAATTTATTTCTTAAGATTAATAGTCTTTTGATATGGATAATATTTATGGAAGAAAGCAGATGTCATGTTATCCCCCATGATTCGATGGATTGAGGTCTTAGAGAATAGAGCTAGTTTTTGGCTTTATCTTTTAGAGAGAATTAAGAATTTCAATTTAATAGAATCAGCAATGTCAAGGTGGTTTTGAAAAATGGCGACAACTTCCACAAATTCATGAATATGAGCATAAGGATTTTCACTTTCTAATCCAAAAAATGTTGGCAAAAGTTGAATCATGTCTGGCTTTAAATTTTGTTGTGGAAGATTAGATGGAAACAGAATACATGAAGGCGTTAAAGTGCGAGTTGGGTATATGTAATCTTTCATCAAAATTCTTTGAGGATTTTCACCAAGATTCACCATTGCAAATGGATTTGAAAGAATTGGAGAATGTGGAGAAGAGTTTGACGATTTTTCACTAGGGTTTCCTAAGTTAAAAGCTTTAGCAAATTGGCCTAGTTTGTCTCTATGTCGAAGCATGAACCCTAAGTTTTTATCTTTTTTAATTTTAATTTTTAATTTTTTTTAAGTTTATTTTTTTAATTTACAAGGAAAAGACGAGATTCTAAGCCTTTCTTTATTTAGGGAAAATAAAGTAGTGAGTGAAAAGCATCCGTCTCATTTATTTTATAGATCTTGAGAGGTATATGCTTTAAGGATGTTCCCAAGAAAGATTGGTGGGGTACAGCCTCCTTAAAAACTAACCTCTTAGTTAGAACAGTGTTCTTGAAATGACTAATGTTAGGAGAATCTCCAAATTTAACTGGTTATGGGAAAGGTTTTTGAATCAGTACCAACCTCTAGACAAAACTTCTTCAAAGAATACTCTTCACAAAACCAGAATTTATTTTATGAAAAACCTTGCTCTAAAGTTTTATGAAGTTTTATTTCTAAGTTTAAGACCTAAAACAAACAAACTACAATATTATACGAACTATAATTAAAAAGAAAATAATTTTTATTTTTTTGATTTTTTATTTTTGATAATAATTTTTTAATCTTTTTATGTATAGTAACCTATGTGAAAACTAAATGATTAATCTAGAAATTAAAATGACAAAATTTATAATATTTACAAGATAAGGATAGAATACTTGCCTAGTTTTCTGCTTAATTTAGTAATTTGATAAAGTAACGGCACCTCTTTGTCAACAACACCAAAGTTTTTGTTGTGTCACCCAAAATAATTCTTTAAATACGGATGTTTGTAGCATAAAAAGGTTGTTGAATCCACAGGGAGGTATGAATTTGAAAGATTGACAATTTTTGGTTTAAAGTGGAAAGGGATTTTTCAAAACAAAACTTAAAAGAAAACAAATATTTTTGAGAATTTTAAAATGGGATTTTAAAACATAAAATTAAAATGTTAAAGCTTTGAGAATTCCTAATATGTTTCATAATTGATATGAAATTTTAAATCGAAATAATTATCTAAAGCATTTGATTTATTTTATCTTTTCTCATTAATTACAAGTACTTTTATTAATTTTAGAATAAACCAAAAGTGATAATATAGCAAGCTATAATGTAGTAAAGATTTTCCTATAAAAAGTAGCAAAATAATTACCTCTCATTAGTAATTTTGTGCATTAATATGAAAATTATAACAGCTACAATACAATTATAACTAATATAATTTTGAGATAAAAAGGATAATAACTAATTAAAATTATTATATTTAAATAAAATAAATTTTTACATTAATTTTGGCAGCATCTCCTCTTATGAAATATCTAAAATCGATAACATAACAAATCATATTGCAGTAAAAGATATACCATAAAATTAAGCATTATTTTATTTTTATTAATATAAATTACGCAACACAATTAAATTTACGTAAACAAAGTATGACTGTATTTATGTAAAAATTGACAGCATAACAATAATTATTAAAGACTTAAAAAAATATAACTTATTCCATTAAAATATAAACATTATACAACAAATATAGAGTTAAAATCCATATGAGAGTACTATATATATAAAATTATTTCTCTGCTTCACCAAACTTTCTACACTACTTTGGGCATTATTTTAATACTAAAAGTGGAGTCAGAAAAGTACCCTAGCAGTATTTGAAGAAATGAAGCAAGGGGAAAGAATGGCCAAAAGACCATAGGGGTGTAGAATTAGGGGGAAAGAGAAATCCTTTTATAGTAAAAGATTTTTACTATTCTAAATATTTTAATAATATTTTTAATATATTTATTTCATTAATTTTTTATTTTATTTTATCTTATTTTTGTCCTTTAGTTGCATCCTACGTTGGTGCAACATTTTTCTTTTTTTTTTTTTTCTGAATGAATCAGCTAAGCTTATTGTTCTTTTATTTTTTATTTTTTTGCTTCTTTCCACGCAAGAATAAGCTCTTATTTGTGTTGATTTTACTCTCTAATCTTGTGTGGCGTCTGTGAGAAACAAACAAACGATAGCCGTAGATCATGTGGAAAAACTAGAATGAAGACCGAATCTTGCGCTGGAGAGTGTGGGACCGAGTGAAGAGATTTCGGCCGCTAGATGAAGCGCGAGTAATCTGATCTAGCAGACAGGAAAAGAGGCGCTCGTGTGCTGCGTTGCATAGAATCTGTGAGGAAGGTTGGGTTGCATGTACGGCATGGATCGCGTGGAAGGTTTGATCGGATTGCTACGAACTCGCCATGTGTCCTGCTTTTGATTTTATTTTATTTTTTTAATTTTTCATGCATTTAAGGTCTGTTTTACAATAAAATTAATTATTTTATGAACAGAATATTTGGAATGATTTTAAAAATATTTATTTGACAATAAAACACACAAAATACACTAAAAATGTTTGTAGTGTATTTCTATTTAATACACGAAATATTTTTAAAAATTACTAGAAATATTAATATTTACAAACTTAGAATTTATTTACAAACATTTTATGACACCAAATAAAATCACACAAATCTGTTTTTACTGTTTTAATTATTTACAAACTAATTAATTATTTAACACACAAAAATGACTCTAAAAATTACTAAAAATATTATCAAATATAAAAGTACACTAAAAATATATTTCTAAACATATCTATATACTAAGACACAAATATTCTAATCAATACAAAAATGCTATTAATTAGAGGATTTAACGAGAAATATTAATACAAAATAATGATATTTAACCTTAAAAAATATGTATTTTTACAGTATCATCACCTGTTAACTCAAATCACCCAACAAGAAAGAATTGTTCCTGATTTACAATTTTGGGGGGTAATTTGTTGATGTATTTATTTCCGAAAAAAGAAAATAGTTTGGATCCTATACACAAGAATCAAAGTTTAACAGTAAAATGAGAGACATGATCGAGAATCACATTCCCTTTATGACATAAGATTTGAAACATCTGCAAGAAATATGATGGAGCACAATGGTTTATTCTTGTCTACAAAATAATTATTGGAATTGAAAAATGTAGTGACTATGTTAAGTATTCTTGCTAAAGATGATATATTAGTCACAGCTTGCCATGACCAGATCCCAGAGTCACCAAAATAACAAACCTTTTGAGAACTTAAAATATGTGCAAGCTGAAATGGAGAATTTGTAGTGTGGCATAAATAAATCTCTCTGATAGTGCACAGCTGTAGACTATCAGTTTCATCACATTCTATGAAAATTCACTAGTTGAATGTTTTTGATATAATTTTTGATGTAAGCTGACAATACGGAACTGCGCATAATCTGTAAGGTATTTTGTTATACTTTACTACAAAATTCTTTAATTATAGTAAGAACAGTAGCTGTGGAATCTCAAGGACTCAGAATCTATAGACATTCTACACAAGCTACGTACAATATATATTGATACCTTAAAAACATATATATGGTAAAAACTGGCACAGCATATTCACGTCCTTGTTCCCTCAACTGCAAGGGAAATTTGCTAGCACACGCTTTTAGAAATTGTTTTTAAAGGCCTTCATAGTAACCACCAAAGGTTACATGGGCAGTTCTGGTCAGAGGCGCTCCTCTCACTGCTGAAATTGCCCCATTCATCTTGGTAGCATGGTGCACCACTTGCTTAATCCTCTGCAAACCAAAAAGTTGAGAGTTAAATTCACCTTCACAATCCCAAAAATCCCCAATCAGATACATGCTTGTGCAGTTGTTCCTGCCATTTTTGAACTTAAATTGAGTTGACACAAACACACTTTCAATAATTTTAAGATTAATTACAAAAATGTCTTCTCAATTATAGCCCTTATAACATTACATTATGTACCATATTTTAAAATATATTATGCGTTCCCCAAATCTATGAAACAATAAAAAAAAAAAAAACCTTTCATTAAAATCTGTAGAAAAAAAATATGGCAGAAAATACTTTTATTCTCCACTGATGGAGAATAGTTACACGAACCTATTGAAAATCTAGAGTCCAAAAGATTCCTTTTCATACAAACAAAGAGGAGGACTACAACACCTTATCACAATCATCTTTTCAAATTCATAATTATAATCTTTCCCCAAATTTCATAAGAAATTATTTTTTACCCAATTAAACCTCAGCCATATATCGAATAATTTAGATCTTAGCTCTTAACTCCTCCTAATCCTAACATCACATAAGTTTTAAGCTCTGAAATTTTGAGAGCGGCCCCACGACCACCAACTCTACCCCAGATTCCCACAATCACCAACTCTACCCACGCCGTCGACACTCAGCCCCCCCTTCATCGTCCAACCTCCTTTCACCAAATTTTGGCCACAGCTCCCCACCCTCACCTTAGCCCTTGCGCCGCCGCATAGACATCTGACCTCGCCCGTCTCGCACTGTCTACCTACCTCGAATAGATCGTAGTGGTGGTTTGAGGCCGCCACCAACAGCAAACACCCACGACCTCCGGGGGGACCGCACTGGTGGGTCTCGACCACCACCAACACTGAATAGCTGCAAGACCCACTCGATGGTTTTTGCAAACGGTGGTTCTCCTGGCCCCATAGCGAGCGCAGTGGTGCGAACTACAAAGTTGATGAACGCCACCACTCACGTCCAGAGTTGCGCTCCTCTGACAGTGCACCTCCGGTGATGCTTGGTTGATTTTTCTTTTTCTTTTTTTTTTTCTGTTTTTCTATTAGTGAAGTTAATTTATGGTTTGGAGCTTGATTGTGTATTTTTTTTAAAGGCTTAATTTTGAATTGTTGTAATTTGCTTTTGAAAGCTAATTTGTGTTTTGAAAAATAATTGTGCATTATGAATTAATTTTTATTCTAATTAAAGCTAATTAGTGAAATTTGTGTATTGGTTTAACTTTTGATTTGTGAAATCATTTTATATATTTGTATTTAATGTGAAAATTATTATCATATATTGTAAAAAGAAATTATTCTCATATCTATTTGTCCAAAAAATAATCATTCATTATTCCTAAGGAAAAAAAAATATATGCAACAATTACTTTGGAAAAATAAAAAATAAAAAGATTCGGTTTTACAAGAAGTTTGGAAAATATAGGATAAATTCATTATTGTTTAAAGTATGGGGTAAGAAATTGAATTTTGATAAAATAAAAGGTGTGTTTTGCAATAATTTTTGTTACACCTGGGCTATAATTAGAGAATAAAACCATTCTCCACTGTAGTGCTCCTTAAATTTTTAATAAAAATTAGTACATAATTAAGTTTTGATTTGTAGTGTAAGAGTATTGTGATAACTTTATTACGTCTAAAGTTTATTTAAATTTAAAAATTAATATAATTTAAAAATTTTAATTCTTGAAAAAATGAACTCACACACCTTAAAATATTAAAAAGAGAAACTACTCTGCTTTCACTTTAATATGATTTCAGCTGGATAACCTAACAGTATTATAGTTAACTAAATTGTTCAACAACCTTTTATTTTTGCGCTTTCAAGTCAGTCATTTAATGTAAAAATCATAATCAAGGGTTTTTTTTTTTTTTAATTTTTTTTTAACCTTTCATACATCATTGGTCCAAAATTTTATGATGGATTTTGCACGAGTGTTATATATTTTTTGGAAATTAGAACGAATGAGGTTCGTGTCAGAAAAAGAAGAGGCCAAATTTAAAAGGAAATTAAGTGATGGATATCGAATGGCCCGTAACCTTACAATACGTGTAGGATATTTCATTTTACAGTCACCACAGAAAATTTCTGTTAATTTCTGCATTGGCCAAAGAGGAAAAAGGGAGGAGAAACTAACATTTGATCCATAATTCCAATACGTTATTTATCAAATTTGGAGAAAGAGTATACTTGAAACTAATGATTTTAGCACCACATATTATGTTGTTATTTGTAGGCTCCTTTTAGATTTGCCCATCAGGAATTCAACTGGGCATTTAGCGAACCACAAGACAAAAAAAACAAAACAAAAAAAAGTGGGTTCTTTGGTTCTGACCTTGTCATCATTGTAGAGCTGAAACCTGATCTTGTGGCTCCGCTGACGCTGTGTGCTCCTATGGTGGACCCCAAAGAAGAGAACGCAAATTGTGGCAGCAGCAACACCAAAGGAGCAAATGGCTCCAATCCCAGTAAGGCCCAATTTCCAAATGTTAAGCCCATTGTCCTCAGCACCATCACTATTCTTACTCTCCAAACTGTTTGTGCCTTTTTTGGAACTCAAGTCTTCCCTGTCCTCGTCAAACTCGAACTTGGCAGCATCATTCTGAGGCATGAATCCTCTGGCGGTGGTTGTAGGGGACTTCGGTGAGACCACTTTCATCTTGTCGGCAAATTCATCTTCTTTCTTTATTTTCTTGAAGAAAACTTGGGAAACCGATTCCTTATCAGCTTCTCCTCCCTCCTCCTCTGTGAATATATCTTTCACCACTTTATCATCATCATCTTCTGCACCTTTTTCAATTTTTGGATTCAGATGAACTGGGATAATTGGAACAGGAACAAGCTGACTCCTAGGAGCCCTTGGATTTTCTCTTCTTGCGGTTTCCCTGGAATCTGGTAATGGGCAATTGAAATAATTCATGTCAAAAACACCCTTTGGATCGGAACCCCAGTTGCTGTAGTGGATCTTCTTCTTCATCCCATCTTCACAGAAATCGAGAAACCCATCAGCAGGGATGATCTCCCACCCATCAATATCCATTTTTTGTGTAATTTCTGGGTTAGTGGAAAAAGTGATTATTTTTCAGTAATATGTTTTTAGTAAGGGATTCTGACTTGTGGGTGTTTGAATGGCTGGATCAAATAAGGTGGCTTTCATGGAGTTTTGCGTAGAATTTCACTCTCATTGTTGGATGTCCTCTTGGCTCTTTTGGAGTACTGAAAATTGAACCCCATAACCAAGGAACACATCATATTCACATATGTTGACATGGGTTTTTTTTTTTTTTTTTTCTTCCCGAGTGCTTATCCATCTTTAAAGTGGACAAAGAATAAGGGTCCGCGGGGGGACCCACAGGAGAGAATAGGCCACTTTGACGGAGTTCCTTGATTTTTCTTTTTCTTTTTCTTTTTCTTTTTCTTTTTCTTTCTCCGTTTTAATAATACTACACTTGTATATTTGTATCTTTGGATTTTTTTTTTTCATATTAGGAGAGATGTTTAATTAGTAGCCTTGTGTTTAAAATAGTGTGACAAATGACTCGAAGGTTCTGTCTTTTGTTATCTGTTATGAACATTTTTTGGGGATAGAAAGAGAAAAAAGAGATTCCTCTTTCAATCTCACTCTCACAAGGTGAAAGGAAAAGTAATTTTTGGGCTTGCTTGTAGGAGTTTGCTTGGAATGACAATGATGGGGTGGTTTGTTAGAGGAAGAACAAAGAAAGGATGAAAGTGAGAGGCCCATACAACCGTCCATGACCTAGTTTCCTTGTTTCTTATTTATTTATTTATTATTATAAACAGTAGTTGATGGTGAAATTTACTAGCGACTTGGCCTTTTAAAAACGATTTACACGTTTCTGCAATCTAAAATAATGGTGACAAACAAGTATAAAAATAATGACATTAATAGCATGATTTTATGCAAATATAATGGAAATATTACTAGAATTAAAAACATTTTAAGGGAAAGAGCACTTTTTGAGAACTGGCTTTGCCAACTTTTGATTGAGAAACGTGAATGCAAGATATATAGTTTACATGATTGATGTATAAAAAGGATAGAAATAATTTACATATGATTAATCTCCTAAAACACATAAATTACCTAAAATAAAATATTCGCTAAAACAATAAAGGATTACAAATTTGCGGCTATTGACCAAGTATTTTCCTCAATAGGCCTTCTCAAGATGGGGCTTAACGAAAGAATGCCAAATCTTGATTCCAAATACTTCTAATCACTAATGAGAGAGAGGTTTGGTGAGTGAATGAGTTAATTGATCATCAAATGATGTATGAGAAACGCATAGTTCGCTACTTTGCATTTTATGGGATTTCCTGGTAAAAATCATCGCATCTTCTTTGGATTTCTTACAAAAGATACTCAATCCATCCGAATAGAAGTTATAAAGGGTGTTTATGTTTATCATGTTCTTTATATGATAATCAAAAGCCATGAGTGTTAGAATTCTTAATTCTAAATATTTATAATTTTGTAAAATGCTAAAATAATAATATCATAGTCCTAGGGTCATATGATGTGATATTGTCAAGAAACTTAATTAAGCAATAAATACATATATCTATGGAAGCAACTATAAGTTCTTTTGTAGAATTACTATGATGATAGATGAGCGGGCTATTGCTTTCTTCAATCAAATCACTTTAGTTTTTTAATGGGTCCTTTCTCCTTCAGATGGGCAGAGGAGAAAGCTAGAAAATAATTTGATGTTTTGGAAAACATAACCTATAATGCTTTTATATTAACACATATATTAAAAGCACATCATTGTTTCTAAAAGAGTTTTAGAATACTTATTTATCTTATATTATACACCATATCATACTTAATATTATCTTTCAAAACAATACATCTTAAAATATTTAATATACAACAAAAACATTGTTGCAGCAGTATTCATACCCTTGATTACACAATTGTTCATCCATCACCACCAACTCAACAATGATTCTATTTCGGCCTCTTGGCTAGATTCCCTATAGCATAAAACAACTAGGTGAGTTATTGCTTAATAAGTCCAAACATAGCCTACAAAATAATTCCTATTTTTATGCGTGATCAAATTATGCTTACTTATGAATCTTAATTATTCATTGCATAACCTTAACTTAACTAGGGCCTAAGTATTTTTACCAAATGTACACAAGGGTCATCATATCACTGAGACCGTAACATAATTTAAGACTCCATTTGGGTCGAAAGGTTGGCATGACACTTTGGGGTCGTTTAGTATTGTTTTCAAAATAAGTGAAAATGTTTTTATTTTGAAAAATGAGAATTTTCTAGGAATCGTGCCGAGAGTGTTTTTAAAATTTTTTACTTAAAAAACGTACGAAAACATTTCCAAAAATTTTGAGAATAAAAACTAACGGGGCCTTTCTTTTTAATCTGGTTATTCATTTACCAGTTCATTAAATTATGGTGATATACCATTCATAATGCTTTAATTACTTAAAATAAATATGTTGTAAATCCATTTATTTAAACTAAATAAATAGCATTTTAGAAAACCTTTTTGGTCTACGTTGTAGGTGAGATTTGGAACTTACTTAGGATTGCACTGTCCTGATCCAATTTCCCTTTTCCTTCACTATCCATCTAAGTGTCCGACTTAGACAATTTATCGTCATTAGCTAACTTATTTATTATTGACCATATGTCGATAACAAATCTTACGCGTTAATTACTTATCCGATTATTAGTGAGGTTTTTCTAGACACCGAGTGTATCGGAACTTATTTTCTCTTATTTCATGTTACCTTTTGTTAGTAACGAAGTATGAAATAATTCCCACAAAGGGGCATTTTTTCTAATTCGGACGTTCTAGGGTCCATTTGGGTTAGTTTGCAAAAATGATGTTTTTGCCCTCGATGCGCCTTCGAAAACTTTTTGAGCTCGTTTTGGCTAAAAACTTGTATTTTGTTACTTATTGATGATAGGGTAAGAAAAACAAGGTGTCGATTTTCTTTTTATAGAAAAACCTAGTTTCAACAAAAATTTATAGTATTAACCTGAACTATAAAAATTTTGACTATTTGTCCCCAGAATAAAAAACCATCGTTTTATACCATTGGGCTATGTTTTTCATAAGGGTTAAAACTTCGTAAAGTATTCGAGTCAATTTCCTTTAATTTCAAAACTTTTTTCTTTTTACATTATTTTTGATATGCTTGTAAAATTTTTAACTCATGAACCGTGTGAAATTTTTCTTTCCTTTTCATGTTTCTCCCTCTTCTTTCTTTCTTCTTTTTTCTTGCACGTTGGAGACCATTATATGAATTGATTTACCTTTTTCTTTTTCTTTTCTTTTCTTTTCTTTTTTTTTTAAATAAAAAGGTGATGAATTACCTTGGTAATCAATTAGGTTACTTTGGGTGGCCAAATGTGATTGGGCCACATTTCATAATGTGGTGGCCCAATCAAAATCCATTGTGTGTCTAGCACACTTTTTACGCAGTCCAAGTTATACTGATAGCATTTTTCTTATACTGTTGGTATTCTTTTTCAAACAATTCATGAGGCTTCACAACCTCCCATACTTATTTTCATTCATTACATAATGAATTTCGATATTATTTTACTTTGTAAGTTCAAATTTATACTGATAGTATTTTTCTTATACTATCGGTATATTTTCTACACTGCTATAGCATTCCTTATTCATCCATATTCTACAAACAGTATTATTCCTATACTATTTTAACTGAAACACTCTAATTTCTATACTGCTTATCCTTAAACAGTCAATTCCTACACTGTATTACTTTTGCAATGTAATTTTTATATTACATAACTTTATCAAAGTACTTTCTCTCATTGTATTATTCTAACATTGTATAATTTTTTGTATTATTATACAATATTTTCTCCTTAAACTGTATTTTTGTCTTATATAATCCTTAACTTGTTGCATTTTTAATGTATTGAAAATGCTCGAGTGCTACAATCTACCCTTCTTAGAAATTTTTGTCCTCAAAAATTAGAACCTTCATGGGTAGTTTATTTTCCTTATCACCCTTTCCGTTCTTAGCCTACATTCCTTTATCAATTTTCTTAATAAAATCTAAGTCTCCAACTTAGAACCTCATAAACTTTCATCATTTCATTGATATATTTCCTTGAATTGTAACACTACACTTCAGCTGTGCAACTCTGATCCTTCAACGTCTGAGAGCAGCTTTTAGTTATTTAATGGTTTAGCATTCTACCAATGAATTCTATTCTCGAAAATAGGGTTCATTTCCATTCAAATCATATCATGCTATCGAAGAATCATGGCTATTCGACCACAAAACCCATGATTTCCCGGTCCTATACTCATTCAAAAATTACATTTTAATAGTAATTTTCCTCATAACGTATAAATCTCTAGCTTGCATCCTCCAACTAGTGAGGTTTTCACTGACAGACTTGACATTATTGTCTTGATCATGATTCATATCCGGCCAGTTACAAGCTCTTTATCATGTCTCAGCTCAGCTACGGAATGCTTAAGCTTGAAGGAATCGCATAATTAGTCATCTAACGTTTAGTTGCTCTTAGGCGTTTAGTTGCTCTTAAGCACGCTCGCTCCATAGAGCACCGAAAATCACTTTTGAATCTCCATTATTCTGTTATCTTTATCTACTCTCCTAGTTCTACGTATAGTCAATACTGAATTGACTTCTAACATAGCGAGATTTGCTCAAACGGACAACACCGTTGGGTGCAAGGATATCATAACATGTCACGAGCTAATCCTCTTATTTTTGAGCCATTGGCCATCTGTTGACCATCATTGACCACGTTTAGTCATCAATGACTTGACTCTGCTAATGGACGATAACTGTTGTCGACTTGCGAGGACATTATAGCATATAACTTTACATTCATTCATAGACCTTTGCCTTCTGTTGCTCATCCAAAAGTGTCGACATCGAAGGCTATATACCTGGTATAAGCACATAATCGTTAAATGCTAACTTTTCTTCTTACTTAACTTAACTTACATATTTGAGCTATGGTGTAGCGGACATATGATAGCGTGAGATGGGATTGCAAGATACCGCTTTGATACAACCTGTGACAACCTGTCTTTTCGGGCAGTCACTTAACTTTCTTAAACTATCATTTCTTTAGTATTAATCTTATTTACTTAGTAAGAAAAATACTGAAATAAATTTTTTTTCTTCCTTTAAAATTCTTTAAAACGTTCTTAAAACCTATTGCGACTTTTGTCGCAAACTAAGTTGAGATCTCGTTCAACATTTGCTTTTAAAATCATTTCAAATCGTTTCTCAAAACTTAAAAAGAAACATTTATTAAATCATAGCTTCAATCTTCACTTTATAATTTTATAAAACATTTCTCAAAACTTTGATTTTCTTAAAACTTTGAAAACACTGTATTAAATAGTGGAAAATCTTTTTTTTTTTGTGTAGCAGAAGGAAACAGTGGTGCTATCTATACCCAAATCTTCGTATCTGTCCTCCGCAGTGTTAGACATGTATGCCCTAAGGAGTAAAAATGTAATGAGTTTTTGAAGACATTTTTATCAATAAAGAATTCATTTATTATTCATATATCTTGTCCTCTTTACGTTCATATTTGTTGAATGTATGATAAGCAAACAATAGTCTAGGACTGTCGGTCTAAAGCTTTAAGAATTGGGCATATGATGGACAGATTATGCAGAAGACACGATTCTTAAGGTGACGGTCTAAATCATAAGATCCGCAATCGAGGGAATAAAGTTGGGTGCTTTATTTATGTAAAGATTGTTATGTTGTCTATATCCCTATTGAGAGATGGTTTGTCTTGACCATCGGAGGTGGACTCCGTGAATAGAAACATTGGCACGTTGTCATAGGTGACGATGTGTTGGATCGGGACATAAAGTGAATTGATTTGGATTAATAATTCTGTCTTGGCAAATCGATTCACTTTAGACAATCATTTGTATTGCATCTTAATCCTGAGATGAATAGTGGGCCCGTTGTCTTGACTTGTGTCTTTTGATGTGCCAAAGGGTG
>CAMOHE010051105.1:0-67747 GCA_946598075.1 Artocarpus hirsutus
TTCTTTGGTAGCCGATTTTAAAATGCTTTGGCCTAAAAAGGATTTCTATAAAAATGTATTCAAATGACTTGTTGATAAAGGATTTTCATTATCTGTTTTCTGAAACAGTAGATTGAGATGGATTTTATAACAAACTTCATAATGAATATAAATGATTACATCTGATAAAGAAAAGATTTCATGAATAAGAAAGATATATATATGTATATATATATTTTAGGGCATGATGCCATCTCAGAGATCGGGTTGTGTAGTGAACAACCTTGGGGGCAGGTTCCGAAACCCAGCTAGGCCACTACGGTGGTGAGTTATGTATGGTTTGCCCAAGAAAGGAAAAACGGTATTCTTTCTGGTTGATTTATTTGAATTATTTCTGGAAGCTTATATTTTATTGAATTTCTCATTTAATTATCTATTTGTTGACGGTTCCAGTTCATTTCTACATGTTTATCTGATTTTAAGAAATTTCTTTTAAAGTTGAATAATTTTGAAATATCGTCCTACTGAGCCTTTCGCTCACGTTTCTATTTGTTTTAAAATCTTAACCCTAGGTGGATATCAGCATAGGATTGGAGAAGAGTCCGCCGACCGGACTTACGATCAGTAGAAGTATTTGGTAGGTTAAATTACAATTCAAGGCATATAAGATTTTAACTTCTCTTTTATTTTGGACTGTGGTTGTATAATAATATTGTCAGTACTATATGTGTGTGCACAATATATGGGCCAGTGGGACTCATACGCGTTCCACCCCATATTTAATTGTTTTTAATGTTGTTTTATTTGCTTAATTATTATAACGATTTATTTTATTTCCTTAATTTCTTCTATTTAAACGGTTTTAAAAATTATCACTTTTAATTATAAATTCGAATTTTAAACTCTGTTTTTAACCAAATCTTTACTTAATTAACGTAATTAAACTACCACGTTACCTCCCGTACCCCAGGGCGTGACAGCTAAAGGCCTGTTGTTACTCCTAAAGTTACTTAACATGCATGCTATGACTAAGCTTGTCATGTTGTTGTTGTTCCTGACAATTTAACAATAACTTGCACATATAGGCTCTAAACTCTTACTTATAAACTCAATGGCGTAATCATGGAAAAATTATTAATCAATTATACTTATTAATTATTAGATTTTTTCCAAACACTACAAGGAGTTGGGTATTTAGGGAGATAGGTATTTGACTTAAGTGGGGCTGTTAAGTCATTTAAAATTAAAGTAGAGGAAAAGAAATATAAAATTTAATTATGTTTTATAAATGGGTTATTGCCTATTCATCTTTGCCCATTTGATCATTTTTCCTACTTTGATCATTCATTTAAATTACTTAATTAACCTCCGTTCAAATTACCTACCTATATCACAAAACAAACCCTACTTCCCTTCACAAAAAAAAATCCCTTCCTCTCCACCCTTCACCTCTATAAGGCTGATTGACAATATAATTTTAACTGAAGATATATTATCATGTAAAAGAAAACACTATTAAAAATGTAGTTGGAATCGTGAATCACATATTGAATTGAGGTTCTAAATATACAATATTTCTCTCATCTAAACCAGACGGTCGACACTCTCTTTGTCCCCTCATTTTTTCTGCGCCCCCTCTCTCTCTCTCTCTTTTTCCTTTATTCCTAGAGAATAATTCCAATTTATAGGGAGATAATGACGTTAAGTGTAGACTCCCACGTGGAAAAACTAAGCTTAGTTGTGTGCAAGACATAGAGCTTAATTGTGTAAAGTAGAGGATATGCCGATGAACTCACTTGGGCTTTTGTGCTCCACTTTCACGGTTTTCACCCTTCCCTCGATTATTTTCTTGGAGATAAAGAAGAGTAAAAAGAGAAGTCGAGGAAAAAAAAAAAGTAAAAATGACCCTTTTTTAACGTTGAAAGTGACCTTTTTTAATATTTAAAAAATAAAAAGTTCTCCGTAAAAAATTTTTTAGGAAAAAAAAAGTTTCTAACAAACAAAAAACTACATAAAATGAATAATAAAACTATAAGAAATTTTATGACAACGAATAACAGATCTCCAATGTGCAACCATTCATGAAAACTGTAAACGACACATGCTCGTAGTTTGATCAATGCATGTTGGGTTATAGTCTATGGATCACTCTGCAGAAGCATCTGAAGTGACGAGGTTTTCTTGGTATTTTACTTTTTTCTTTTTACAATACAGCTTGAACAATTGGATAATAAAGTTATAGAAAATATTGTAATATGGAATAAATATTCATAGTGATATTATGTTCTTCAACATAATTAAATTATTGCAATTCCATGTTTCATCAAACACTCGGGTCTTTTTTTTTTCAATATTCACAATGATGGAAGATTCGGGAGACGAGGTTGAAGATTTCGGTAAGGGGGCAGACGATTACAAAATTGGATTCAAAGTGCTGTCCTAGCAGAGTATGCAATGTGGTCAAGAACCTTGGAGAGGATAGTAAGGAGGTAGTCAGTGCAAAGGGTTTTGGAATACTTCTCGGATGAAGAATTGCAGCTTACATAGAGACTTGATCCATTGGCCGTTGGAGCGTTTTGATCTTGTCAATGGAATATTAACTTAGCAGAGGCAAAAGTTTGTCTTGAATAGCAAAGTATTTGCAAGCAAGGGTTATGGCTTTGAATCTGGTGTTGTAAGATTTTTTTTTTTTTATTTCATGATATATTTGAACATCATATGTAGCCGCTGCTTTTTTTAATCAATGTATTTTATGTACACAAACATATATATGTATAGTTTTATGTTTATATGTCTCTTGGAGTGATAATGTACATATATTCAATACATATACATACATCTGTTCGTAACATGTTTATGTTTATATAAGGCGCGATGAAGAATCTTAAAGTGCTAGCTTATGTTTCAACCTGCACCTGTTTGGTTTTTTTTAAAGATAAGATCGAATATGAATCTATATGACATGTGTCATGTTTTGGCTTCATAAAAATAGACGTCCAGTAAAACTTTTTTTTGTTTATTTAGATATTTTCAAGTGTAGTAAAATATTCCCGATGCTTTCACAAATTTGAAAAGAATAATTATAGTTTAAAGGCAACATGAAGGAAAAAATCCAAAAAAAAAAAAATGTGAGGAACAAAATATTAGACGTACGGACAGGCATGATGATTTCTGAAGCAAGCATACGTCTCCTCACATCTCTGACGTGGATCCTTTGAGCCCGTATTTCCATTAGGTCGCTTCAGCTTTCGTAAGAAAGTCTAGAACCAAGGTGCTATGGATATTCGTCAACACACAGCATGATCAGTTGCCTCTTCTGATCGCACATCTGATGGTAGGGTGTTCCAACTTTCAAAGTTTAGGTTCGGTGAGATATGTCACCAAGTAACATATTGGCCAGATCAAAATCACTAGTCCTGCAGTTGTAGGCTTTTCATCGGGGTGAACAGGCGGGCGGGTTGGTGGTTTCGGGAGGGTTCGGGCGGGTTTTTTTGAATGGTGAGTTGACGGTTAAGCAATCCGCAGACCGCCCGTGAAACTGCAGGCGGTTTCGGTTTGGTTTTGGGTGGGTTTCCTCAGCATTGGCCCATAATATAACCCAATGTAATTTTTTTGAACTTTTTGCTAAAAAAAAACTGAGGAAAATCACTAAGTTAAATATATTGAAAAAAATAAGTTCAATCACTGAACAAACAGGAAGCTTTAATCGATATGAAAAATTTAGAAACATGCAGGGAGAAATGCTTCTATAAACAGCAAACGGAAAAACCAATTAAAAAAGCCAAACTCATCATGTTGCATACCTTCAAATTTGATTGCAACGTGTGAGAAACTTTCCACTCCTTCTGAACCTCATTAAAGAGTAAAACACACTGATCATTTGCATCCTTTAGTGCATGTTTAAGACCCAAGACTTCCTGTCTCAAATCTTGGATTTCTTTTCCCTGTCATATAACTCTATACGTGCATCACCTAGATGCAAGGCAGTTTATAACTTGTACTTTATACTTTTTTCATTCAAAAACAACATCATAGATGGACAATTACATATTTCACAAGTTCAATATGTTGAAAAAAGAACTAAGTTCAAGGCAGCTTGAATTGCAATGACAATATTAGATTTGACCTTGAAAGATAGAGAGAGGAATAGAAATAGAAGAGAAAGATCAATAGTAGAAAGGAAATCTAACCCACTTACATAGCCTAATTAGCTCAGCTACTCAAGAAGGGACTGACTAATAGATAAGGTTTGAGTGAAATATTCCACAATGTGTCAGGTGATTTTGGTCTAACTACTGATGTTGGAAATTAGCTCAAACTTGCAGCTACGCTAACGGTAACTAACTGAATGATCATAAAAGAAAACGGGCTAATTTAATCCCACACAAAGTATACGAAAATGTACAAACATGTACAGAATATAACTAAGAAAAGCTAAACAAATATTCACAATGGAAGTAAAATATGTTAGATTCTGTCTTATAATCAAATGAAAACAGAAGGAAACAAAAAAAAAAATATATATATATATATATATATATATATATATATATATCAACTGGAAAAAATATATATAATTCGGTGTAAAACACTTGAAGTTTTGGTAAAACTGAAGAAGCTACTAGTGTAGAGGACTTGGTCCCCTGCTTTCAGCCTTACCTTTACTGCATTCCCACCTCCATCAACGGCCTAAATTTATCATCATCATCATAAGTTTATTATAGTCCAAAAAAATAAAAACTCACCATGGCAAAGAAACGAAAAAAAAAGGCAGGAAAGTAGTACTGATTCTACTCATTTGAAGCATTGTACTCATTTGCAATGTATGAAATAATGGAATAAACTCACAGTAATGAGTTGTATATTGCTAATAAGCCCATTATCATTAAGCATCCAGATCAGATAATATTAAGATGTTCATTTCATAATCAACCAAATGTTGTGCCTCAACAACTCAATAGGCTTTTCTTCTCGACTTTTTAGATGAGGGAGTCGTTTCATTAGAATCCTTCAACAACTTCACTCCGATCATTTGAAGAGGCTTCTTAGCTGCAACTTGCTTTTCCTTGACCCATTCTCCATCTTGGCTCTCAGCTTGTTCCACCACTTCTACCTCCTCTTCCTCTTCTTCTTCCTCATCATTATCATCAGCATCAGCCTCATCATCCTTCACATCTTTTGCTTCATCTTCTACTACGTTGACATCAACGACCACATCTACAGATTCTGATTTGCCCATGCTTGTGGAATTTCCATGATCACCGTTCAGGCCCTCTCCAAGGAACCGACGCTTCAAGAACTCTGTATTTCCTTCATGCAGCTTGATCCGTGAAGAAAAGAAAAGAGGGAAATTTGGGATGGGAGAACTGGGAAGAAGAAAAGAAGGGGCGGGGGCTGATTACGTCAAGAGTGAGGTAGCAATGTAGAATTTTTTTTTTTATATATAAGGTTTGGGTTGAACCCACCCTTTAAATCTCAAAACTGATTAAAATTGGACCTGTCCGCTTGTATACGTCGGCGGGAAGGTTCAATCCGCCCACGTGCGGGTGCAGGACAGTTTTTGTGTACCATGTCGTCATATTTTCATTTTAATGAAGCACTTGAGCATTTAAAGGATTTTAGAATCGCTCCTGAATCCAAGGTGGAGGAAGGATGCAATAATAGTTTTCGATCTAAACTCTCCATCCTCAACTTTTGTTCCACCAGATGTTCTAGCAGTTACAAGGTTGGGGACACCAGTCTCAGAGTTCAACATCCTTGGTCTATATGCAAGCAAGTCCATATGCTGAAACTAGGCATGAAATAGCGAGGAGGACAGAGAAGTCTAGGAGCTTTGTAGTCAACGACAAGCTCAAACACCACCAACAGCTCAAGGTTACAATGAAGAAATCGTGGCCACGCACAATGTAGTCAGAGACCCAAGAATTATCAAGACAAAGGGACAAGAAAGAGAAAACAGTCATTCCAAAGGTCAGGGGAATGACAAACCATCGACATCACTCAAAAAAGGTGTCGCAACCGCAATGAGTTGGGCAATAATAAGGCAACTTGCAAGAAGAAACTAGAATAACAGGTACGCTTCTGTAATTTGGTATGATTCTTTTCAATAATTTAACATGAACGATCCTGTAGAATTTTGGTTCAATTCATTCTAACATATCGAACAACTCAAGCATCACAAAACATGCCAATGAGTCACGGTTCCCTCGCCAACACATTTACTCAACAATCCAACTCCCACTTTTTTTTTTTACGGCTCGAGCTACTACAACCCAACTCAGGAATTACATGCCACTCTAAGCAACACAACTTACTAGAATTTTGGAGGAGAAACAACACCAAATCAACAAGATTTCACAGCCCCCTGTTTTACCCATTTTCTTTATGTTCTGTCAAGAGTAATAGTAGAATCAATTGATTAATATATAATGTTTTGTATAAACGTAAAGCTTATCAACTTATCTATGCTTAATTATGTTAGAACTTCACCCTTATTTTCATTACTACAATCAACCTTTAATAGTATTTTGTTTGAATAATTCTCACTGCATTTTATCTAAATATAATTAGTAATAAGATACTTAACTATATGTTTACAAATACAACACCCTAAATTAAAATGAAAAAATAAGTACAGAAAAATTAGAACAAAAAAATTATACCACATGCAAATAAAAATGACACTTAAATTTTAATACAACAACATGGCTTTAACTTTTTCTTCATTGCACTTTTGAGTGTCCAAAATCGAATAACATCCTACATCTTTTAAGTTACGTTCTACTGCAAACTATTACGATAAGCCATAACGTCACTACAATTTAAAATAAAATTTGATATTATTTCTACTATTTTAATTACCTATTTAACCCTCTAATAACACATCAAAATTACTTTGATACCCACTGTCAACAGAAAAGCACAAAACGACCCTCAAATATAGTACAAAATTTTATAAAAACCTACCTTGAAGTACATGACATGTGCCTTTTTTTCTTCTTTCTTTTCCCTATTTTGGACCCACTTGGTATTAAAAAAAGTGATGAATGACAATCCACAAAATAAACCTGTGGAATTATAGAAAAATCCTTTTTTTTTAATACCTTGTTAAAGAATTATATATAACTACTCGAAAATATTAAACATGTTAACAAGAAAAAAGATAGAAAAAGAGAAAGAAAAAAATATGTACAAAAAAGAACAAAAATATGAAAAAAATATATATATTTGAAAAAAAAAAGACAAGAATGGGAAAAATTTTGAGAAAAAAGAAAGAAGAAAAAAACTAAAAAGTAAAATAAAAAGGTGCAAGAAGGAAGGATTGGAAGAAAATTATTCTCCTTTTATATATGTTAAAGATTATAGATGTTAAAGATAAAGATTAAAAATATATAAATACACCTTTTGCAAGATATCAAGATATTTAATTATTATCAAACAATTGTATAAAGTTGTCTATCCCATTAACAAAGTCCAACGTCTTTTCTTTTTCTTTTCTTTTTTTTTTTTTTTTTTGTATCTGGCCAATACATTACAAATAATAAATATATATTTATTTACCAATGTTGGGATTTTGTTTCTGGGGGGTATGCTCAGCACCCCTTCTCGAAGAGCTCACCTCAGCTGTCTGACCACCCTGCTTGGACAAAAGTCATTTTTGAAGCTTACACAACTCCTCGCTAATTGGTGCATTTTCCCGAGGTGGTCCCCAGGGCCTCCTATGACCACCACATAACAGGTCGCCTCCTCTGGAAGAACACATGCTCTGGTTGGATGGATATAACCTGAAGCCAGGCGACAACTCATTTTCAAGGCCATCAATTAGCCTCATTACAAGCCTTAGATGAAGGGTTGTCCACCTTCTAGGATTGTAACACTTGTCACCTACCCCTAACACCACCATATGGAGCAATCGAGTCAAGGGTCAAACCTGCCTTACACCCAATCCAAGTGGCGGCTTATAATTAGGAGCATTTTATTCACCATCAAGGTAAATAGACTCTATCATATCATTCTCACTCTCAGCTAAACATTTACCTAACTTGGGCATCGAAGAGCCCTTAGTGGGTACCAAAACAGTGTCCCCTTGACCTCTAAAGTATTCCCTCTTCTTGTTACAGGTTCCCTCAAGAAGCCAAGGCTAGCAAGACTAGTATTCTGACCATTGTATGCAGCTATATGTGGTATTGATTGACAGCTAGGCATCAATATTTTGACACTAGAAGGAAGGTCCCATGCCCTAACAACATTTCCATTTGACATGGCCACAAGAGAACACACTCGAGACGAGGCTCTTCAATAAGAGGGGTTAGAGAATGACCAAAACCAAAACCAAGGCAAACTCCATGGTAGGCCCTGCATGGCCCAATCCCGATCTGGTTGGCAAGGTAGTGCAATTAGAGCAGCTCTAGCTACCGAGGACCCAATTCGAGAACTAACTACAGTGGTATGACTCCTTACAAAACATGCATGACCCACCCTTTATCGAGGCAATCATGAGGGCTCCTATGCCAAACAAGTTCTAGGTGCTATGAATCAAAAGCATATGATGGGACAACAGATGTAGATGAGCACGTAGAACTCTATAAGGGCCACATGATGTTGCAAAATGCCAACAACACAGCAATGTGCAAGGCGTTCTCGCTGACTTTGACTGAATCTGCTCAGTAGGCATTCATATCAACCACTTCATCCAAGCAGCTTTAGAGGTAAGCACCTTTCAGCAAGGGTTCATGAGCTCCTTTCGACAGCTCTCTAAAGCGTTTTTGATAGCTTTTGCCCCATCCAGTCAAGAAGGATGGAGATTACTTACCTTTATGCTGTGAAGCAAGGGGACAAAGAAGTAAGGGATTATATCAACCACGTCATCTGAGCAGCTTTAGAGGTGAGGCACATCGAGAATGAAACCCTTAAGCAGGCCTTCCATGAAGGGTTGCAAGATAGTTTCACTTTTAAATGTTGGTTCATAGGTACAAATTTTGTAACTTCATTGTATACTCATGGATTAGCAAGTTCCTATTTTAAAGGATGCAACTTCTTAACTATTGCAATTTCTACTCCTGCTAATAGTTTAGCATACTCTTTAATGTTGCTATGGTCATTGGTGTGAATTAGGTGGTCTATAGGGCCTACTCTGGTCACTTGCCTTAGAACAACCGAGCACCTTCTCTTAAATGCTCGCATACACCCCGAAACATGTGGACACTACGAACTACATAAAGAGTAGTCGAGAAGAAGAAAGGAGCAGCAAGAAAGGAAAGAAGAACAAGAATCCGCCAGACCAGGGATGAAGCTTACTAGAGCAGGAAGCCAAAGACTAACAAGTCAAGGGTTCCAATTAGGAAGTTCTAAAGTTACACACATTTAGTCACCACTATCGACAAGATGTTGAACTAGGTAAGCAATTGCAATCTGATAGTAGACCCACCTCCTTTGATAAGGAACTGAGCAAAATGAGATTAGAAAAAATGTCGCAACTTCCACAAGGACATCGGGCATAATACACAAGACTGTATTCAGCTAAAAGATCAAATCGAGAAGCTTGTTTAAGATGGACACCTTAGGGAGTTCGTTGAACGAGTACTCACCCCTGAAAACAACGCTAGGAGAAATGACCAATCGGCTAAGGAAAGCGAACAGAAAATATTAAAGACTGATGGTATGAATGCCCCAGAACTGCCAAACATTGTGCATACAATCTTTGGTGGGCCAGTTACCGGGGATACCGCCATTGGTCGGTTGGCCTACACTTGGGAAGCCCGCTTCATCAAAAGGGGAGACTTGATAAACATGTCTGAGCATATCAATAACATATGTCGACAAGAAGACATTGCTATCACCTTTACCGAGGAAGAAGTGGACAGGCTTATTCACCCGGATAAAGATGCCCTAGTGTGCGAGATCCAAATTACAAACAACATAGTCTGACGGGCGTTGATTGACAACGGCAACTCAATAGACATCCTATTCAAATAGGCTTTTGATAGGTTAAAGATTAGCAACGCTATACTTACCTCAATACGAACCCTCTTGTATAGCTTCTCAAGAGAGTATGTTTAAGCAGTGGGCAAGATTTGTTTGCTAGTAACCTTTGGCAAAGATCATGCTCGGGTCATACGGCTGGTTAAATTCTTGGTGGTTGACAAACTGTCCCAACACATCATCTTTAGGAGGCCAACCCTGAATGCCTTAGTAGCCATGGTCTCCACTTATCATATAGCCATGAAGTTCTCCACATAGAATGGAGTTTGAGTGATAAGATCAAAGCAAAAGGACTCTAGAGATTGTTATGTTAAAGCCATGAAGGAAGCAACAGCCCAGTAGATAAAATGTTTGGGCCATTAACAAAGTAGACGAGATCGAGTTCCATGCTAAGGAAGGAGCAAAAATACTATCTGACCTGGACCCACAGCTCCTTAAAGAAGAAGTACAAGCAATGCCCATGAAGGATCTCATCCCATATCACCTAGACCCCCAACATATTGACCTAACGGTCATGCTCGGGTCTCAACTAAATCCTGAGATCCGTGTCATCCTAGAGAAAATCCTAACAGACTATCGGGACATGTTCATTTGGTCCCATACGGACATGCCTGAGATTGACTCAAACATCATCATCCACATTTAAACGTCAACCCTAAGCACAAAGCTATCATTCAAAAGAGAAGAGCCTTTAACCAGGAAAGGTACACGACCATAAATGAGGAGGTCCAGAAGCTGCTGGAAGTCGAGTTCATCTACGAGGTCACCTATCTTGAATGGCTGGCAAATGTGGTCCTGGTCAAAAAGACCAATAGAAAGTGGCAAGTCTATATTGACTTTACAAACTTAAATAAAGCCTACCCAAAGGACTGCTTCCCTTACCTCGGAACGACCAGTTAGTAGACGCAACCACTGGCTATGAACTGCTAAGCTTCATGGATGTATACTCAAGGTACAATCAAATCAAAATGGCTAGGGAGGACTAAGTTAAAACCACGTTCACAACCGATCAGGGGCTATTTTGCTATGTTGTTATGCCATTCGAGTTGAAGAATGCCAAGGCCACGTACTAGTGTTTAGTGAACAAGATGTTTGCTAGGTAGATTAGGAAAACCATGGAACTATACATGGATGACATGCTCATGAAATCGGTCCAAGCAACTAATCACATTGCCAATCTCCAAGACAGCTTCAACGTCCTCCCTCAATACAATATGAGGCTCAATCTAGCTAAATGCTCATTCAAAGTAGAATCTGGGAAGTTCTTTGGGTTCATGGTCAATCATCACAGTATCAAGGTCAATCAAACCAAGTCCCAAGTAGTAGTAGACATGCAATCATACTGCACTGTCAAGGAGGTGTAGAAACTCACTCGAATGATCACCGCTCTGTTGAGATTTGTCTCCTGGTCTACTAACAAGTGCCAACCTTTTTTTCAAGCACTCAAGGGAAGGTTTAAGTGGAGCAAAGAGTGTGAGGAAGCGTTCCAAAGCCTTAAAAGGTTCTTAGCCACACCTCCGCTACTATCCAAACTTCTATCAAGAAAAACACTTTATGCCTATTTGGAAGTGTTTAAGAAGACAGTTAGCTCGATCTTGGTCTAGAAAAAAGAAAAATTCAAAAACTAGTCTACTACACCAGTAGGGCTTTCCAAAGAGCCGAGGAGAGATACCCGCCGTTGGAAAATCTGGCCTTAACCCTTGTTACCTCTGGTCAAAGGCTCCAGCCATACTTTCATAGGCACACCATAGAAATCCCAACCAAGTACCCCTTACACCAAGTCCTCAAAAAATCCAAAAATTTGTGGACAGATGGCCAAATGGTCAGTTGAGCTAAGGGAATTCAAGATCCAATTTATGCCATGGACGACCATTAAAGCACAAGCCCTCTTGCCGAATTTATAGTTGAATTCACGAGGGCCAACCAAGCCATCCCCTTAGTTGAAAAGGCGCTTGTGGAAGACCTTGACCTTGCCACCAGTAGTATAAAGGGACACGAAACCGTATGGATATTATTTGTAGATGGATCGTCAGTATAAATAGGTCAGGAGCCGACTCATCCTTATTAGAAAAACAAAATCTATGAGTGAAGTTACTGAATAAACTAGAACTTGAATGGACCCAATCATACGATACCTAACTACAACTGAACTACCCGGGGACCAAGAAGAGGCCTGGCGTGTTCGCAATAACTCGACTTGGTATTCACTGATCGAGAGAAAACTTTACCGAGTAGCTACTTAACCTAATGCAAGAGATGTGTGGGACCATCGAAGGAAAAGTATCTCATGGAAGAAATCCATAGCAAGCTGTATGGCAACCAAGCAGCTGGATATTCCTTGTCCCATAAATGCCTCTGCCAATGCTACCACTGGCCAACCATGGACCAAGATTGCAAAGAATATACCTATAAATGCTTTAAGTGCTAGCAGTTTGCTCAAGTGATTGGACTTTACTAGCCCAAGAATAGCTACCCAAGAGGGGGTGAATTGGGTTTTAAAATTTTTTTTCACAATTATTAGAATTTACTAATTTACATGCATAAGTAAGTGAAACACGTAAATAACAATGATAATAAACTTCAACAAAATATAAGTGCATTAATGTAAAGAGATAGGGATAGAGAAATATAAAGACAATTTATAGTGGTTTGGCAATACGCCTACGTCTAATGTCAGCAAGCAAAGTCTTTGACTCGGCCTCTTCCACTATCACAACCATCTTTTCGACACAATTATTCCTCATATAATTAGTTGAGTTTTTCTACCCGAGGCTTACCTCACCTTCTTACAATCGTCAATTTTTATGGAGATTGACTAACCAAGATATTCTGTCAATTTTACATAGAGATTGGCAAACCCAAAACAACCATAAACTTGCAACGGCTTCAAAAACCTAATTCACTTGATTTACAATGATTGGAAATGTTTAAGCACTCTTTTTTAACTCCTAGAAATAGATAGAATGCAATTTTGAACAAACTAGGAGATGATTAAGCATACAATGAGGATATTTGACAAGTTTGAATCAAATATTCATCGAAGGCTTATAGAACACTTAGAGATTAAAACAATATTGATTTAAGGTGTTATTGATACTTACGAAGGTCATAAATGAGATTATTTATTGGTAAAAACTCGAAACTAGCCACTTATGACTGTTTAAGGTGCATTTTTAATGGGTAGACATATAGCCGTTGGACATCGTGATCAGCACCAATATATTGGACATGGTAGACCATAGCGCAAGAGAACCAGCCCCACTCAGGTTGGTGCAGTCGACCACATAGACCTAGGCGTGGTCGACCACATAGACCTAGTCGTGGTCGACGACGCCTCTCCAAATGGTCAGGTGCCTCAGCTTTTGGTTCTAAAAGATGGTGAGTTAAAAACAATTTTAAACATTAAAAACCTTTCTAAAATTAACTTTAAGTCTTGAAAACAAATGTCATGATCTAAAAACAATTTGCAATATAATTTCAAGACTTTAAATGTTTTCAACTTAATTTTGAAATCCATTAAAAACGTTTGAAATCAAGTTTAAGTATAAATAAAGATTTTGAGCCAATTAAAGTTGATAAAAATCTCATGCATCCTCTACCATCATACAAGTTAAGAAATAAATGTAAACCTATTCTTTATGCTTGTTGATGCCATGTCTTCAATCTTCAAGCTCTCGGTAAATTGTTCGTCTTTGTTAATTTCTTCCGAGTCTTGATGAAAACTCCTTTTAATTTTCTTGAGTTGCAATAATAATAATATTAAAAAGCTTTACACACTTAAGATAAATCATTAGTGTTTAAGCAATCAATTGTTTGTTGTCATTAAAACAAAAACAAATATTTCCTTTGAAACATAAGTGCTAACAAACATCACTTTGAATCGCTCATCTCTGTCGTATGCACTTGGCCCTTCACCAGATAGGTTATCGGTCCTATAGAACCTCTTCTTGTAGCCCAATCACAGTTCAAATATTGCATTGTGGCCATTAATTACCTCACGAAATGAGAAAAGGTCGAGCCCTATACCAACATTATTGAGGCTAAGTGCACCAACTTTATCTGGAAGAATATAATTTGTTGATACAGTATACCATACGTAATAGTCACCAAAGCGCTAAATAGTTCGAAGCAGCAAGCCTCCTAAGAATGTGTGAGCAGCTTGGCATTAAAAAGATCTTTTCTTCACCGGGATACCCCCAGAGTAACAAGCAAATTAAGGCTGTTAATAAAACTAGCAAGGATAACCTGAAGAAAAGTTTGGAAGGCCTCAAAGGCACTTAGATGGATGAGCTTCCAAAGGTACTCTGGGTATACCACGACTGTTCGGAAAGCCATGGGAGGGACTCCTTTCTCCTTGGTCTATGGAGCAAAAGCAGTAATCTTGGTAGAAGTTGGCTTGCCAAGCTACAAAGTGGAACACTATGATGAGCAATAGAATTCTAAGCTCATGATGGCCAAACTCGACTTGGTGGAAAAGAAGCGAGATACTACTTACATCCGAACAGCTGCTTGGAATCAAGTTGTGGCTCAAGACTATAACAAATGAGTACAACCGAGAAGCATTAAGGTTAGAGGCTTAGTTTTGAAGTCCAACAGCCCGAACTTGGATCTTTTGGGCCCAAATAGGATGGACCATTCAAAGTGCTCAACATCATCCGACTAGGAACATATAAGATTGTTGACATTGAAGGAGGTGTGCTCGCCCACCCATGGATCGCCGAGCACCTAAGGAGATTCTATTATTGACCTAAGAGCTAGACCTCTTTTTGACCTTTGGCTCTAAAAACTATTCTTTTTGTAAAGATCTGCTGACCAAGGCGGCAAATGAATATACATCAAATAGACATTCATGAATGAGTACACATTCGAGAATTTTCTTTGAAAAATAAAACAAACAATAGACCGAGATTATAACACGGGCTAGCAACTCAAGCTTGGGCCATTTTAACTTCCAACTTGGGGGGCCACTTTAACTCCTAACTTGTAAGGGGCATTTTAACTTCTAAATAAGGGGCTGGTCGGTACAAAACCTGACTATAAGCGAACTTGAAATACTAGCTTACCAGTCTAATGAAATCATGGACTACCCAACCTCGACACACCGAGTCCCAATTGACTAAAAATAAAACTCCCGACCATAACTAGACTTGTAGAATTCCTAAAGGACTCAATAAGTCTAGGGGGCACAAGAGTATCATGACATCATACCCCAAATCCAAGCAGAATATGCTTTAAAAAATAAAGTAAATCAAACAACTCAATGCTTGTGAAGTCTAGATGCTATATAAATAAATGTCTAAGGGTGGTACACCCAGGTATAAACAAAAAAAAAAAAAAAAAAAGAGAGAAACAACAAGGAGAGCAACCCTAAGCATCCACCCAAGTATTGTCTTTGGCGTCATCGACATCTAGATCGACAACCGCCTAGGCCGTGTCCAACTCTTACCTAATACCATCTTGCTCAGCTAAGACAGGGGTCTCCTCCTCATCCTCGGGGTCGGCGATGAGCGACCAATCAAGCACAGCTGCCTCAGAATGCTTCGTCAGAATGTGACCTTGTAGGTCCTTCATCCCTAGGAAATAGTTATCAAAGAACTCCTTTGTGCCCTTGAAGTTCTCCACTACCTAGTGCATTGCTGTTAGCACAAGAATAGCTACCTAAGGGGAGGGGTGAATTAGGTTTTTAAAACTTTTTGCAATTATTAGAAAATTCTAGATAAAATATGCTTAAGCAATAAACACACAAAGTACGAAATTGAAATAAGTAGACAAAAATTAAATTACGTTTAAGTGAAAGAGTAAGGAGAAGAAATACAAACGCTATTTATAGTGGTGCAACAAATATGCCTACATCCACCTTCAATGAGCAAAACCTTCACTCAACCTCTTGTACTATAGGACCGTCTTTTTGGCACGGTTACTCCTTGAACACTACAGCCGAGCACCCTCAAGAAAAATTGCAATAGTGCAGATTTCAACCATTTTAAGAGCATAAAATCATTCATTATAATTTAAACAACATATCTAATAATAAATTGATCATCTAAACAGAGAACACATCACAAACACAAATCATGTATAGTGAACATCACAATTTTGCATGAAAAGTCATCATTGATTAAACATGTGCAAATCCAAGGGGTCTATTAGGCCAAGTCCTCTTCTAAGATATGAGAATTGTTCTAAGGCAAAAGGTTTTTTGAATATGTCCGTTAATTGATCATTAGTGCTAATAAACTCCAAAGTGATATCCCCCTTTTGTACATGGTCACGCAAGAAGTAATGTCTAATTTCTATGTGTTTTATGCGTATATACAAAATTGGATTCTTAGATAGATTGATTGCACTTGTATTACCACATAGTATAGGAACATGATCATAATTTAATCCTAGGTCTTTGAGTGTTTGTTTCATCTATAGGATTTGTGCACAACAACTAGCCGCTGATATATATTCGGCTTCCACAGTTGATAGCACAACCGAGGCTTGTTTCTTGTTAAACCATGATCCTTATGCAAAGCCTAGAAAATGACAAGTTCCAGTAGTGCTCTTTCTATCTATTAAGCAACCGGCCCAATTGGCTTGGAAGTAACTCATTAAATTAATATGTGTGCATTTTTGATACCATAGTCCTGAATTCTTAGTACCACTAAAATGGGATTCTTTCATATTTAATTGTAATCTAGCACATAACCCTACACTAAACATGATGTCGGCTCTACTAGCAATTAAATAAAACAAGGACCTAATCATACCTCTATATTTAGTGATATCTAGTGCCTTGCCATCTTCATCCTCATCCAATTTGATTATAGAGCTCATAGGAGTTGGCATTAGCTTTATATCTTCCAATTCAAAATGTTTGAGGAGACTCTTCGCATACTTGGCTTGATTAATGAAAATGCCTTCTTTGAATTGCTTAATTTGAAATCCAAAGAAGAAATTTAATTCTCCTATCATGCTCAGCTCAAAATTCACTATGCATGAATTTTGAAAATTCCTCACACAAGACATGATTAGTAGCACCAAATATTATATCATCAACATATATTTGAATAAAATTAAGTCATCACCCTTAGTTTTGGGAAAAATAGTAGCATCCGCTCTTCCAATACAAAATCAATTTTGATTAAAAATTGGCTAAGTCTATTATACCAAGTTCTAGGAGCTTATTTTAAACTATAGAAAGCCTTTTTCAATTTATAAACATGATTCGGATACTTATGGTTTTCGAAACTAGGTGGTTGATCTACGTATACTTTTTCTAAAATGCATCTATTTAAGAATGTACTTTTGACATCTATTTGATAAAAAGTGAATCCCTTATAGCATAAAAAAGCAAATGACATTTTAATGGACTCTAGAAGAGCAACCAGTGCAAATGTTTTTTCAAAATCAATTCCTTTTTGTTGGTTGAAACCATGGGCCACTAGTCTAAACTTGTTTCTCACAACAACACCTTGCTCATTCTTTTTATTTATAAACACCCATTTAGTATTAATTACAGATTGAGAACTAGACTTAGGAACAATTTTTCAAATATCATATCTTTCAAATTGATTTAACTCTTCTTGTATTGCTAAAATCCAAAATTCATCATTTTTGGCATTTTAAAACATTTTGATTCACTTTGAGAAAGAAAAGCTAAATTATTACAAATATTTCTAAATGATACTAGTTCTCACCGCATGAGTTGGACTATCGTGAGCAATTATGACAATGCTAAGGTGATAAGGATGATGTCTCCAATCTTTAGGCAATGATTGTGAGGTACCTTCAACTTTTGATGATTCCTCTAAGTGTTGATCACTTTTTGGTGATGCTGGAGGAGTTATGGAGTCTTCTTATGCATCTTTTTCATTGTTTTTAATCTCTAGGTTCTTCCTTTGTTTTTTCAAACTTAAATCATCATCATTTTCTATTCTTTCCATGGAAATATTAGTCTCATCAAAAACAACATGTATAGATTCTTCTACAACAAGAGTTCTTTTATTGAAAACTCTATAAGCTTTGCTTGTGGTAGAATAACTAAGAAAAATTTCAACATTGGATTTTAAATCAAATTTTCCAAACTTATCTTTGGTGTTTAAAATAAAACATTTACAACCAAAGACTTCAAAATAGCCGATATTGGGTTTTCTACCCTTCCAATACTCATAAGGAGTTTTATTCATTTTTGGTCTAACTAGAACTTTATTGATCACATAGCAAAAGGTATTAACAACTTTGGCCTAAAAATATTTAGGTAAACTATTTCATTAGGCATAGTCCTAGCCGTCTCTTGTAAGGCTATTCTTTCTTTCGACAACTCCATTTTGTTGCGGTGTTCTTGGAGCCGAAAAGTTATGTTCATAGCTTTTTTCGTTGCAAAACAACTCAAAGACATCACTATCAAACTCGCCTCTATGATCACTTCTAATTGATGTAATCATGTGGCCTTGTTCATTTTGAACTCCTTTGCAAAAATATGAAAACATTTGTAACAAAACCTAAGTAAATCTTGAAAAATCATCAACAATGACAAAGGCATAGTGTTTACCACCTAGACTTGTAGTCTTAGAAGGGCCAAATAAATCCATATCCAAAAGTTGCAATGGTCTAGTGGTTAAATTTTAGAAATTGATTTGAAAGAAGTTTTAACTTGTTTTCCAAATTGGCATGCGTCACATACTTTGTCTTTTCAAATTTAAGTTTTGGTAATCATCTAACAAGATTATTTTTGAAAACTTTTGAAAGTAAGTGCACGCTAGTATGGCCAAGTCTTCTATGCCAAAGCCAAGTTTCATCATTTATAGCCAAAAGACATTGATATTGATTTGAATATTTTTTAATATCAATTGTATAAACATTATCATGTCGATCACCCATGAACACCACTTCACCATTACAAGCATTTTCAATTAAACACTTAGAAGAATCAAAAGTGACCTTATACCCTTTGTCACACAATTAACTTATACTAAGCGAGTTATGCTTTAAATTATTAACTAGCAACATATTTTCAATCATAAGAGAAGAGTTGTTATCGATATCATCTATACCAAGAATTCTTCCTTTAGCATTGTCTCTAAAAATGACATATCCACTTTTCTTTTTAGTGAAGTTTAAGAACAGTGATAGGTCCCCTGTCATATGCTTTGAGCATCAATTATCAGGAACCATTTTGCCTTCTCCTTCTTCGGTACCTACAAAATTATTTCAATTCTGTATTTTCGATACCCACATAAGTTTGGGTCCATCAATGTTAGTTTTTGTACCTTTTGGAACCCACCTTTACTTGATTCCAAAGTGTGCACTTTTCTTAATTGGACAATAAAAGGATGTGTGTCCATCTTGATTACAATAAGTGTACACATATTTAGAATTAGTTGATGCTTTAACAAAATAAATTTTAAGATACTTTTGGTCAATGTGTGGTTTGTATCCTACACCACCTTTGTTAAAAGCACATCTTTGTTCACCAAGCATCAATTCAAAATTTTTCTTACGCTTGGTGAATTTTAAAATTATTTTTGTTAAATCATCATCCATTTCTTTCAATGATAAATTCTCAACAATCAAGGCATCATATTCGTTTTCCTCAATTTTCAAAGTATCTATCTCTCCTAAAAGTGTACTTATTTTCTTTTTAAGCAAGGAGTTTTTAAGAAATAATTTCTCATAATCATCATGCAAGTCATCAAATTTTTTGGATAATTCTTTAAAGTCTATCTCATCATCATTATCAGAAAAAAAAAAAAAAAAGAACTACTTACCTCATCGTCGTCGTCAATTGCCATGAAACACATGTTGGCAACTTCTCTTGAGCCTTCCTCATACGAGTCATTGAACTCTAGCTCGTCCCATGTAGCTTGGAATGCTTTTTTCATCTCCTTTTTCCTTGTTTTCTTTTTCAATGGACAATCTAGTCTAACATGACCAGTTTCTTACAATCATAGCAAATTATATCATATTTATTTGATTTCTCACCTTGATCATTTTCTTTGTTATCCCTCTGCTATGGGTTGAATTTTTTATAAAACTTTTTGTACTTCTTAGCTATCATTGTCAATTCTTCAAAATCCCTTGGGTTGATGTCTTCTTCATCGTCATCATCTTCATCATTGAGAATGGATGCCTTTAAGGCTATCCCCTTCTTTCTTTTATGTGCTTCTTCTATTTGATTTTACTTGTGAGTTATCTCATGCGTCATAAGAGAACCGATCAATTCTTCAAAGGGTATAGTTGATAGGTCCTTTGCTTCTTCTAGTATTATTCTCTTGACATGCTAAGAAAGAGGTAGAGATCAAATAAGCTTTCTCACTAATTCACTTATAGTAAATATCCTACCAAAAGACTTAAGACTGTTAACAATATCCGTAAATCTTGTATACATTTTGGTTATAGTCTCATGTTCTTTCATTTTAAACATTTCATAGTCATGAAAAAGATAATTGATTTTAGTTTCTTTGACTTGATTTGTCCCTTCATGTACGACTTGTAAAGTGCACCGAATATCTTGTGTGGTAATGGAAGAAGTAATTCTATTGAACTCATTGTTATCTAGTGCACAATATAGCATATTTATAGCTTTAGCATTTAAAGAAAATTTTCTTTTATCCTCGTCACTATACTCATTGTGTTCTTTAGCTACCAAAACTTTGTCTAATTCTTTCATAGGCTTAAATGGTCTATTTTCAATGATGTCCCAAAGATCATAGTCAACAGATTGCAAGTAACTTGACATCCTAGTTTTCTAATAGTTGTAATCAGTTCCATTAAAGAAAGGAGGTCTATTTGTAGATTGACCTTCTGAGTTTTGAAAAATTTGAGTAGTCATGCTCAAGATTGTTAAATCTTTTTAAAAAATCAAATTGAGCTTCCCGCATTGATGCCAATTGTTAGCCCAAGAATAGCTACCCAAAAGGGAGGTGAATTGGGTCATTAAAACTTTTTACAACTATTAGAAAATTCTAATAAAATGTGCTCAAGCAATAAGCACACAAATAAAGAAATTGAAATAAGTAGACAAAAATTAAATTGCATTTAAGTAAAAGAGTAAGGAGAAGAAATAAAAACGCTATTTATAGTGGTTCGACGAATATGCCTATGTCCATTGTCGTCGAGCAAAAACCTTCACTCAACCTCTTGCATTATAGGACCGTCTTTTCAACACGATAACTCCCTGCATAATGCCAGTGACTTACTCTACCCGAGGCTCACCACACCTTCTTACAATATGACAATTTAACAAAAACTATCTATGCAAAAGTCCCCTAAATTATAATGCCTAGAAACCTATAGGTTTAAGGGTAGGATCCATAAGAATTTGGTACACTCACAAACTAGTCACTCCAAAAAAATGAATACAATACAAGTAGGGCTGGCAATTCATGTTAGCATGTGGTGTTCGTGCCTGCACGTTTACAACACGACACGATTAGACTAAACATGAACAGATACGATTAATAAATATGCCTAAAATGCAAACACGAACACGACCCGCTTATAACACGCATAACACGGCATGACACGCTTAAAAAACTTGCTATATAATTTTGTGTTTTCACTATATAAATTTTTTTTAGTTTTGACTATAAACTAAAAGGCCTTAAATATTGGTGTCAAAACGTAATAATATTTAATTATTAAATGTTTTTAATTGTATTTTTTCCCCAATATTTAAATTTTAGATATCCAAGATTGGAGAAAAATTATTTTAAAGCTATAAACAGCTTCATCGGTAATGCATGAAAAGGAAAGAAACCGGTAGTGTTTATATAGAAAACTTGAGACAAAGGCTCTCATTTCCTTTCCATGTGGGACTTTTAAAAGCTGAAAGTTTCAAAAGCATAAAACCATTATAAATAAATTAAAAGTCATCATTTGACATCAAACATTCATTCAACGTGGTGGTGGCAAGTGTAATAATGTATGCCTTAAGTGCAAGGTTCGAATTCTTAAACCAACAAAATCATAAAATTTTTTATTTTAAGTTTAAATATGCTATAAACGAGCGGGTTGTGTCGTGTCATGTTGACACATTAACTATACATTTAATTAAACGTGTTAAAGCGTGTTAAACGTGCTAGCACGAATGCAATATGTATATTTTCGTGTTATTCATGGCAACCCATTTATAGTCCAATTAATATACGTGCAGTCCAAACCCGTTTATCTCATATCGTTTTCGTTTCATGTCAACATGCTGTGTCCGAAATTGCAAGCTCTAAATGTAAGGCTTGTCTTTGGAAGTGTGAGCAATTCTCAAAGAGATATGAAACAAATTTAGCTTAAGAAAATGTGTATGCAGTGAATACTTTGGAAAACAATGTAAGAATGATATCAAATCTCTCCTATATTTCTTAGTTGATTGCCAATTGAATTGAGGGGTTTATATAGTTCCCAAGTGCTCATTTTTGCCTTAAAAACTCAGTTTTTAGTTAAAAGATCCATTGGAAGTGGAGTTTTAATGGGTAGAAAACTATCCGTTATAGACAGTTCAGTAGGCCGAAGTTTGAAAACTTCAAAAGTGCACTCTCAACGGTCATTTGAATGGCAGGCCGTTGTGGCCATTCGACAGGTCAAACTTTTGCCATTAATAGGCCAAATACCAGATTCGGTAGGCAGATAAAAGGTCTGAAAGACAGGGCTTAAAATCTCTCAGTTTGGTAGGCCGATGCATGGCATTTGGTAGGCCAATTTGGGCCATCAACAAGTGACCAAAAATGAATAGTAGGCCCATCTGTGTTGTCCAAAATTGTCCGAGAAAATGTTCTAAAATCCTATTTTTGTAAAAACTTGTTCAAGTGCCTTATGTGCAGTTTTAACGCCTTTTCGCACAATATAAAATTTAAAATATTTTGAACACATATATGCAAATATTTAAAACATTTATGAATGCATATGTGAGTATGTGAATTTGAACTTTTATTTGGTCATATTTCCAATTAAGAATTGCTCATTTACATTTGGACTAAAAACTAATAAAGTCTTGAAATCTTCAAGTTCATGTGAGTCCATTCCTTGTTGTGTCTATAGCTCTATTCTTCTTGAATGTTCATCACTTGATTTTGCATGAAACTGAAGCTTTGTAACACTCAAGAATTCTATTAGCTCAAAAATATATATTTGCACATATACACAAAAATTGTATTTGTTATTATCAAAACTAGTTTAAAAGTATTTTATGAAACCTTGGAGCCAACAGTTGCCTCAGCCAGCCTATTTGGCAGCTTCTTCCTAAGGAATCTCTAGTGCTCCACCCTGGCTGCCCAGGCCATTTCTTGTGCACCCAGAAGGTCAACACAAGTCCTCTGAACTTTTTCTTAAGCACCATTAACCTCCTCTTCGGCTGCCTCTAACTCAGCTTAGACCCAAGCCAGCTCATCAGCACTGTCCTTTAGCTTGTCCTTAGCTTCAACGATTTTTACAGTGGCTTTGTTGGCCCTATCCTACTGCACCTTAACATGCTACTCAACCTTGAGGTCGACAACTTTAAAGGCCGCATAAGCCTGCAAAGTTTGACGTTAGTAAAATTAAATGAGAATGACCTTATATAGGAAAAGAAGCTTGGAGTTCGAGATGAAACCCACTTGAACTAACTGCTAGAAGGCCGATTCATAGCATTCTCAGTAAGACTTGTACTGGAAGGAGCTGAAGAAATCCTCTGGGAGCACTAGTTCTTTGAAGTACTCAATGATGGACGAGCATAGTGGTTACTAAGTCATCCTCAGCCGATCGGTTGGAGAAACTATTAGTGGTGGAGGTGGAGGAGTGTCTTCGCTCATTGAAGCCCCATGGCGAGACACCAGCCCGAGCTGTTGGGTGCTTGCGGGAGCAATAACGTCTGGCTACTTAGCCTACTCAGATCTTTTTCTTTTCATCCCAACCTTAGCCTTGCCTTTGCCTTGGCTTTGGAGCTCCATCATTCTCTTGAGCCTTTCTTCCCTAAAGAGCTGGCGGGATGACATATTTGCAAAACAAGAGAAGCAAAGTTAAGAAATGTTCTGGAAAAAAATAAACCAAAGCATGAAGATTTGTCCTCGGGTCAAACCTCCAATCCGGAGCAGGCCTGGCAGGTAGATCAGCCTTATTACATCCTCAAGGTCCTCGTTGGCGATCAGCGGCCCCAACCCAGGGCGAACCACCACGAGATTCTTCAAAATTGGACGATGATAAGACCACTGCCTGCTGCTTAGGTTGGGAGGAACTTGGCCTCGAGACGTCAACTACCCCGTGTTGAGCTATTGTCACTTACTCGGTCGCCCACGTAAGTGGGACATCATCGTGTTTGGGGTTGATCAAGCTGGAACCCTAAACCAACCATAATTTGCCAAGCTTGTCTTGTTCAGTAAAAATGCCTACTGTCGAATAGAGTCAAGCTTCTTCAGCAAGTCCTCGGTAGACTGGGTAACCACCCTTAGTGCCCACGACTTCGACCATAGATGGCCTTGCTCAAACTTCATCGACACAACCTAGTCGATAAGAACCCTCCCTCCTAGCCATGATAACCACTTTTTATAGGCATAAAACCACTCGAACTTCTATAGGTTGTCTGAGTCGGGGTTGTCGATGACAAATTCCTTGAATAATCTAGTAAAATAATACCACCTGACCTGCTGTGGGAGCTTCTTCATATTAAACATCTACTTAAAAGCTTCCCACGGCATCTTGGAAGCATAGCTATACATCCACAACACATACATGTCGATCAGCAAACACTAGCAGTTCGGATTCAGCTGTGCAGGGCACACACTAAAGTCGTTGAGGGCTTGGTGTATAAATGGATGCGTTGGAAGACGAAATCCTGCCAAGAAGAACTCTGTGTAAAGCGTGATGCACCCCACACCCCCCCACCCCCCCCGGTCAGTTTCATGGGGGAATCCCTGGCCTTGAGCAAGATCAAAATTACATCATCGAGAATCTCATACTATCAATAAAGGATGTCCAGGCGGGCTTGGGTCATTATAGAAGTATACTCGATGGTAGAAGTTTGGCCAGGCCGACTTACTCGGTAGACAACTGCTCCACAAACCCTTGTCTTAAAAGGCATTGACACTGCCTCCTCCTCAACATCGTCACCTCCTTGAACTTGTTGCCTCTCTTTAGCACTATCGGCCCCCTTAACACTAACCCCACCAACTTCTTGGTCCCCCTCAGCAGGAAGGTGCCTGTGGTGGCTACTTTGATGTATGGGTCTCCTTACACAGCTAGATAGGGACGATCCCTTCCAAAAGTTTCAAGAATTTTTATTCGAGAGCAGTCCTATGCCTTAAGCAAAGGATTTGGGCTAACAAGGTGCCCCTTCTTGCTGGATTGCCTTCCTAGTGCTTTCCCTCTCCTCGGGGCTTGATTGGTCAAACTTAGTACTCTTGTTCAACCAGGAGATTCTAACTAACAGGTTCTAGGAATCACTCAAATAACTTTTTTTTATGATTAAAAATTACCTATTTGGGTTTTAAAAAAATAAATTTTTTCATGTTCGCAACCAGAGTTCTGCTCAGCAGCAAAACACAAGCTCTAGGAATTTTGTAAGCAAAGTGAACTAAATGAGAGGGGGGCTCCTCTTATTTATATTCGAAAACAGACACGAAATACAAAGAGATGCAATGATTACACTCATCAAGGAAGTAGCTAATTGAGAGCTGACACGTGTCAGTTGAGCTTGATCGACAGCCTCAAAGGGCCTCTTGGAACCCGTGATCTCGAGAACGTATATCCAAGGACCCTCATGTTAGACATGTATGCCCTAAAGAGTAAAAATGTAATATGTTTTTTGAGACAATTTTATCAATAAAGAATTTATTTATTATTTATATACCAAATCTTGTCCTCTTTACGTTCATATTTGTTGAATGTATGTTAAGCAAACAAAAACCTAAGACTGTCAGTCTAAACCTTTAAGAATTGGGCATATGATGGATAGATAATGCATAAGACACGATTCTTAAGGTGATAGTCTAAATCATAAGATCCGCAATCGAGGGCATAAAGTTGGGCTCTTTATTCATGCAAAGATTGTTATGTTGTTTATATCCCTAATGGGAGATAATTTGTCTTAACCATCGGAGGTGGACTCCGTGAATAGAAACATTGGCACATTGTCATAGGTGACGATGTGTT
Organism: Artocarpus hirsutus; assembly: GCA_946598075.1. Classification (NCBI taxonomy): domain Eukaryota; kingdom Viridiplantae; phylum Streptophyta; class Magnoliopsida; order Rosales; family Moraceae; genus Artocarpus; species Artocarpus hirsutus. The sequence continues at coordinate 26,065 of CAMOHE010051105.1, forward strand.
GGATTAGGACATAAAGTGAATTGATTTGGATTAATAATTATATCTTAGCAAATCGATTCACTTTAGACAATTATGTGTATTGTATCTTAATCTTGAGATGAACAATTAGCCCGTTGTCTTGACTTATGTCTTTTGATGTGCCAAAAGGTGACATCACATTTTAATAGTGGTACGCATGTCGGTAAGTTGGAGGCATGACTCTCAATAGCGTAGACTTCTTATTCATAGATATGGAATCCATAGCTCCTCTTTAGGAGTAGTGATATCCTCTTATATGTGTTATCCTGTAATTGAAAAAACTGAAACACTTAACCATTTGATACATAGGTGTAACTAAATAGTATACCGTCTATGGATGGTAAGTTTTTCGACGGTGAGATAATGAAATATAAGAGAAAAATAATCGGAAAGGTAAGATAGAACTTGTCCTTATGCCGATTATAAATAATCCTATGGGGATACTATATATTATGATATGTCATAGAGACTTAGCTATACGGACTTCGTAATTCTATATAGTTTGAAAGTGCAGCTCTAAGCTTTTAGTGAAATAGCGTTAGAGCTGATAATTATGAAATGTATATTTGGGATATTGGGTTTTATAATTATCGGGAGCTTGAACTATATAGGTCCATTAAGTCCCCTTTGATAGCTCATAAAACCTTGTAACAATACGGCGAGCTTTTTCAATAATTGGTGACGTATGTCAAATTATCAGATTGGTTGAAAATTCGATAGAATCAGATAATTCATGTCTGTTTATCAGTTGAATTAATTTTGTGAAAACTTAATTCAAGATAAACTTGTTGAATTATCCGGATCAGATAATTCATGTTTGTTTATCGGTTGGATTAATTTTGAATAAACTAATTCAAGATAAACTTGTTAAATTATCGAGAATATTTATTTTCCTAGAGATTATCTAGATATGACTGTTTTAATCAAATAACTTCTCTATTGGGTTATTTGAATTAAAATTGAGACTCTATCACAAGAACCTCTGATGGGAAATAAATATTCGCATGGATTATTTATCGAAAGTTTGATAGGTCGATCTTTAAATTTGGCTTGCCGATGAAGCAAGTTCGGCAGGCCGATCTGCCAGTTCGGCCTGCCGATCGAGCGTTAAATAGGTCACATGTTTTCATGCGGATTTTATTAAATATTGATCTGGATTTGATTCTGATTCAAATTTTCGAGGCCTTAGCTAATAAAGACTGACTCATGGACTTAACCTCTATATAAAGGGGAGTGAGATACATTGTTATTTAGATCAGTTGAGAAATCTAAAGTAAGACTCTGTTGGTGAGACTCTGTAACTCCCTAGAGAGCTATTGTTCATAAATCATGAACTATAGCTTTAGGTTTTCTCAATTGGTTGGAAGGAGGGTCATCAGGGAAAGGCTGAACAACGTGTGTCCACACGTACTCTGATCATGGATAGAGAATAGCAAAGAAGACTAGTTGGTTGAGGCTCTTCTAGAATGTTACTTCTCTTCACAGACTGCGGGAGCTTTTCTGCATTTACGAGATTAATAAGATCTAGTTAATTTATGCATATTGTGTGTCAAACTTGTGTTTTAAAAAACACTATGATATATACAAAATTTTAAAATTTCGCTGCGTACTATTTTTTTCAACACCTCTTAGCCGACCAACCCTGCTCGTGTAGAGTGCAACCTAGCTGAGCACTGACCAGGTGCACTGGGGTTTACTGTTGGGAGTACCCTAAGCACCCTTTCCCGAAGAGCTCACTTCGGCTATCCAATCATCCTACTCAGTCAAAAGTCATATTTGGAGCTTACACAACTCCCCACATTTTCCTGGTGTACTGGGGGTTATTGTTGGAGGTATCCTTGCTGCATTTTCCCAAGGTGCTCCCTAGGGCCACCTATGACCGCCACACAAGACGTTGCCTTCTTAGGAAGAATACACGCTCGGTTTGGATGGATATAATCTAAAGCTAGATGACAACTCATTTCTAAGGCCACTAAATGGTCTCATTATAGCTCGTAGATGAAGTACCTTTTGAGATTGTGACACTTGTCATCTACCCCCTGAACCACTACAGGGAGCACCCGAGTGAAGGTTAAACACGTCTTACACCCATCCAAGTGATGGCTTATAAATAGGAGCGTTTACTCCACTATCAAGGTAAGTGGACTCTCTCATACCTAAACCTACTCTCACTTTCGGCCAAACAGGTACTTGAATTGAACATTGGAGAGCCCTTAGTCGACACTACACTAGTGTCTCCTTGACGTCCAAAGCATTCCCTCTTTTTGTTATAGGTTCCTCTGGGAAGCTAAGGCGAGTAGGACAGATAGTTCAACCATAATGCACAACTGCATATGGTGTTGATCAACAGTGTCCATTAATCAAACCTAAAAGAAAAGAAAAGGCCCGTAAAGTAAAGCCTAGAAAAATGAAGGAGGAAAAGACACAAAAGGGCCAAAAAAAAATTTTAAAAAAAAAAACAACAGGAAAAGAAATGGTTTCGTGTCGTTTCTTTGATTTGGTGATATGATTAAAGACGCATTCTCCTTTAAAGATGTCAAAAATAAAGAAAAAGTTAACGATTAAAGATTAAGCATCAAAGTTATCATTAAAAAGATTTTCACAAAGCGATGGGAACTGCAGTTTCCACCACAAATTAGTTATGAACAGTAAAAGGCTCTCACATGTTACAGTAACAATAAAAAAAATTACTACAGTGTAAAGTTCTCATATGCTACAGCAAAAGTGATTCTCACCATTAGTTTCTACCACCTTCCAAACACTCTATTATAAATAATTATTTTTTTTCTTCAACTATGGCTATAACTATAAATATAACATAAAAACAAAATGAAAGGGTCGGACATCGTAAGATGAGAAGTACGCCATCTGTTGAATCCTAATCACTTCTCTCCCTTCTCTCTCTCCCCCCTTCTCTTTCTCTCTCTCTTTCTCTCAGGCAAGTTCCATCTCTCTCTTCTCTCAGATTTTCTATCTTTCTCTCCCTTTGCCATTTGGATGATGAATGTTGCGTTGCGTTTGTTTCCCGAGAAAAAGCACCTATGGAGGATTTCAACAAACTTGCGAATTCGTAGGCTAGGTTTTTATAAATGAAGGTTGATTGATTACTTCTGGGCTAGGGTTTTGAGCTTCTGATTCTCTCTTCGATTGGGTTGAAAAAGAAAAGAGAATATTTGTGCCTTTTGTTCTCCTTTTGGTGTTTTGGTTAGGATTGCTTATGGGTTTCGTCTTTTTTTTTTTTTTTTTGGATTTTCTGGTTGTAGCTTTTTGCTATTTCTATGGAGTTTAATTATGTTGTTTTGGAACTCTCAAAAATAAAAATTCAATCTTTAACCAGTTATTTCCAGGAAAGTCCTAACCCTTGTCCCTTTTTCTTGGTTTAAAAAAAAAAATTACAGTGAGTGCTCTTGAGAATGACAGAGCCTTCCAAAGTCATCCACGTCCGAAACGTTGGTCATGAGATTTCGGAAGTATGTGTTCTCTCTTTCTCTCTCTTTCTTCTTTTAATGCCAGATTCCATACTGTAGTTTGTAGTGTTTTACCATTTTTTTAAACCATAATTGCAAATTGCGATACTGTTAACGAAAGAGGTAATATTGTTTGTTGCTATAGAAAAGTGTTAAGATGTTGGAAGTAAGCAAGGAGAATGTAGAATATCTCATTTTCACGTTTGTATTTGAGCCCATACGAGTTAATTTTTACCATGGAATTTTCCAAACTCAAAAAGCTGAAAGATTATTTTATGCGAGGGGAGCAGAAGAAGAGTTCACTATTTCATTGAAAGAGAGAACGTTTTGTTTGAGCATTATTAACCGAAACTGAGTTCACTATTTCATTGAAAGAGAGAACGTTTAACTATTTCATTGAAAGAGAGAACGTTTTGTTTGAGTAATCGAAACTGAGTTCACTATTTCGTTGAAAGAGAGAACGTTTTGTTTGAGGATTATTAACCGAAACCTGTCACTCATCAAGATTCACTTGTATCATGGAAAGGATAATTTTCCCACTTTTGGCTCAAATCTTATGTATTAATCTATGCAACGAGCTTTTCAATCCTACTGACTTAATTCTTGATTTCATCCTCTCCGTGGTGCTCCTTTCAATGCTCCACTTGGTGAGATCCATTTATTTTTATTTTTTATTTCTTTTTTGCTCCCATGGTTGGAATCAATCTCTAGTTGATGAATACTATGTAAGAAAAATTTTTGTATTGATGACACGTTTATCATTGTGAGCCTCGGAAAATCTAGAGGCTCCTAGTGGTACTTTAGGTCACCAATTACACAACTTTCACTATACATCCACTAATACTCATCATCTACATTGATGGATTTCAACAATGGAAACAAAGAAATTTTGCTCCCATCATGTAGGTATTTGGAAGGATCTTAGGGCATGTTTATTAATCGGGAATTTAAATTCTGAAAAGGAAATTAAGTTCCTCAATTTGAATTATGGTTTTCGCTTTTGTTTCTGAGAATAAATGCAGTGGGATCCATCTACAAATGAAATTGCTTTCCTCTAGGACTTGAACCCGGAACTCAAGACATTAAAATAACTTACATGCCCGCTAAACACTAATTGTGCTTGCCTCAATCGGCAAGTGGGACCAACCTACAACTCATGAAGTAAATTCATGAATAAGAGAGAACTTAATTCCCACTCACCTCTGATCTATGGAACCTTTTCCTAGAAAATAGGGACAAACTAACATTTTTACCAAATGTACTCTTATTTTTGGGGACTTCTTTGATGGGAACTCCCATGATGATGCACGTTCTAAAACTCTTAGATCTAGTCAAAATCACTTCTTTCTGCAAATCTGACAACTAGAAGATAGATCCCATCGATGGGTTTTTTTTGGGTTCCCGCCAAAGAAGTTGCCCTTACTTTTAATTTAGTTATTCATCCACACAAAGTTATTTTGGTAACCCACTTATACTTATTCATAGCCCTTCCAATTCCTTAAGTTAGTAAATGGTGGAATAGGAATCTAATTCGCTTGCAGCTTAGTTCCTGATTAGCTTAGTAATTAGTAAACACCTTAATAATGCTATGGAACTAAATTCTAAGGGATTTAATTCCTTATATCTTGGATTATATCTCCAAATCTTTGAATTCCTGATTAGTAAACGCACCTTTGAAGATTACAAGCTGAAAGTGAAGACCAAGAAAGCATAGAACATGCTTCTAGATTTTACGACTCAAAACTCAAATCAAAACAAATATTAGCCTTTTGATCTTCTAGCAAAAGTCTCACAAGCTCGTGCTTGCTTTCTCTCCTCCACTTCTTTTTCCATTTGTTTTAAAGAAATTTGGGCTTTCCCCATTGTTTGATGTCAAGCCCACTGAATGGGGTGGGCAAACCTAACTACCTTTGAATGAAATTTTGTTATGCATCAGACCTAGAAAATGAGAAAACAGAAACGGTTGGGTGTTTATGTAAACTTTCAGAAATTTACAGTTTATGTAAAATGTGCATTGGCAAAGAAAGTTGAAAGCCTGAATCATGGCGTTTCATTTTTTTGGGATGTGTGTGAGTAATAAGTTGTAGCGTATAATCAACACAGATGGCATAGCTGGGTCTCATACAGAAAGAAAGCATGCTTTATGTAGATCGAAATCAAAGCTGTGCAATAAATCAGGCTGAGGGCTCATCCTTTTGGAATTCACTACATACTATATAGTACTTTCTCTCAACGGGGATTTCTATCCTCTTGTGTCTCGTAATCCTTTCATACTGGAATGATTGGCTTCAGTTATTTTAGCCATTCATAATTGTCACAATGCCCACTTGTTTTTCTTATGTATCCTATCTATTTTGTACCAGAATGATTTGCTTCAACTGTTTCAACCATTTGGAGTTATAACTAAGCTTGTGATGCTTCGTGCAAAAAATCAGGTGATTTCTTTTTTAATTTTATTTGTTGTTATTCAAATGTGGTCTGTATGATAAAAGTTGCTTGCAGAATTGATCAAGCTAACCTTACGTTTAATATGTAATTTGATATCTCCTGACACAGGCTCTTATTCAAATGCAAGATATTCCTTCTGCAGTCAGTGCGTTACAATTCTATGCAAATGTTCAACCTGCTATAAGGTACAATTCTGTTTGTGGAACCCTGTGGTGATGGCTCATTGCAATCATCATCTTAATATGTGGACCTATTAAGCAAAAAGTTACTTCCTTTTTTTGTTTTTGACTTTTTCTTTTGAAAATTAATTTTTTTTATGCGTATTTTGCATCGCTTTCCGTTCTGTTATAGGGGGAGAAATGTTTATGTCCAGTTCTCATCACATCCAGAATTAACAAATATGGATCAGAATGCTCAAGGACGAGGAGATGAGGTTGGCACATTCTTGGCATGTTATTGCTATTATAATTGTTTTCTTGGTAGATGCTCGTGGAGTGTTCTAGACATTCTTGGATTTTTAAATATGCATTGTTTTTCTTCAGGCTTGTTCTTTTCTTGTGCTATTCAGTTTTAATACGATTGAAGAACTGGGACACGGGTAACACGAACATTTCTTAGTAGTTATAAATAAGAGATTTGTATTCGTTTATGTAACTTGGTTGTGAGAATAATAATGTGTGATGGACCCAAGTAAATAAAAGCGCTAGTCAGAATCACCTACGCTGGCTCTATTTTCTCACATCAAACTTTTCTTTTCTTCTTCTTAAATGTGCTTTCCATATTTCATTTTGCTTTTCTCTACCTATGTCTGTTCTTTCTATTTATTCTCCTCTCCCTCTGTCTCTATGCTGGACTGCCGTGGGGGACTGTCTCGATGCACAGCCAAACCGAATCCTCTTAGTTACAATTCATCACATGCTATATCCTATAACAGTGGAAGTGCTACATCAAGTATTTTTCCCTCATGGGTTTGTGGAGAAGATTGTAACATTTCAGAAGTCAGCTGGTCAGCTTCTTCAAGTTTTCTTTCTTTGTCTCTATTATCTCTCTCTTTGCTTTTTTGGGTTTAACTCAAACTTGAATAATAGCTTCATGCATTTATTGTGTTTGCTCTATTGGGTCGATGTATCAAGTTCATTTCTTGCTTGACCTGCTTTTAGCACTGTATGAATCTTGACAAGAGATTCACATTTTCATATTATGCAGTGGATTGCAAATACCTTGAGAAAAATTTGTCCCCTTTTAGATTTTTTGACGAATCTTTCATTTGTTTGTAGTGCATTTTCATCTTCTTCTTCTTCTTTTTTTTTTTTGGGTGGGGGTTGCAATTATGTAGGTTTTCAGGCTCTCATCCAGTATCAATCACGGCAAAGTGCTGTTGCGGCTCGAACCACTCTGCAGGTATTACTCATGTTTCTATGTTAAGTTCGTTTTAATGGAGGCTTTGTCTTTCTTTGGTTTCTGAAAGGGAGTTTTAACACTCTTGGCTCTTTGTAGGGGCGCAATATTTATGATGGCTGCTGCCAATTGGATATTCAGTTCTCAAAGTAAGTTTCGGATCTGCAGACAAGTGCGGATGCTACTTTCGTTTTATTCTTGCTTTCTGATTGTTCTTTGTGATATTATTCATTTATAATTTGCACATTCAAATCGCAGCCTTGACGAGTTACAAGTGAACTACAATAATGAGCGTTCAAGGTAGATTTTTGTTTCATTGGCTTTTGATTAGTTTACTCCTATTTTTGCTGCTGAAGTTAACTCTTTTGTTTCTCTCTCCATTTTGGCTAGGGATTTCACAAACCCTAATCTGCCTTCAGAACAGAAAGGAAGATCCTCCCAAGTATTTATCATTGTTCTTCTTACTTTGTTTCCCTTTTCTCTTGTAACCTTTTTTTAGTTGAAAATCCATTGAAGAGCCTTTTTTAGTGATTATTATCCTTGTTATTCAATAATTTTCTTCTGTTCCCTTTATGCTACAGCCTGGTTATAGTGATGCCGGAGGCATGTATGGCCTTCAACCTTCTGGAGCTCGGGGAGGTGCTGAATTTGCCCATTATATCTATCTATATCTATATCTGTATCTATATCTGTATCTATATCTATATAGATGTATGTATGTATGTATGTATGTATGTCTGGTTCTTTGTTTTTGTGCTTTACAATAACTTACTGATGCCCTTTTTTGGTTTTTCTGTCTTCCAGTTGCATTTCCGCAGGTGGGTATTGCTTCATTCGGGCCATGTTAAATCTGTGTTGGACATGATTCAAGCTTCAGGAGGTTATCTTGTGTTTGCACATGGAAAAATTTTAAACACCTAAAGGCTAACCTCTCCCCTTCCCCTTTTTCTTTAATTTTGGCAATGCTAGATTGTTGCGATGTTCTGGCCTTATATGTCTTGTGCCTTATGTTTAGTTGGAGATAGAGACTTGCATGTTACTTCCTTTTTTTATTCCCTGTTTGGTTGGGAGGATGTCTAGCAAGGAGTTTGGGACCTCTATTGGATTCTTCTGTTTATGTAAATCTGTCAGTTCAGATGTGTGTGTCTTGTCCACACCAACTGAAACTTTCTCTGAAATGTAGATGGCAAATGCAGCTGCTATTGCTGCTGCCTTTGGTGGAGGTTTGCCTCCTGGTATAAGCGGGACAAATGACAGGTGTACAGTCCTTGTCTCCAATCTAAATCCCGATGTAAGTCATTCTTAATTCTTCATTCTTCTTCCTCTTCTAGTTCTAGGTTGTTTGGTTTTTAGTTTTCATTGTTGAGGCTGTTTATTTCAGAGAATAGATGAGGACAAGCTGTTTAACCTGTTCTCGATCTATGGTAACATTGTGAGAATTAAACTTCTTCGCAATAAACCAGATCATGCACTCGTCCAGATGGGTGATGGCTTTCAGGCTGAATTAGCAGTACACTTTTTGAAGGTTTGGTTTGTCTGGAACTCCAATAATTTATCATACAAGGCTGTAGTTATATTGAATGTCAAATGTGCTCAACCTAAAAAAAAAAAACTTTCAAATTTCATTTACACTAACCTATCACTTGCACAAACACGCACACACACATCAAAAAAAAAAATGTGGCCCCACATTTTATCGTACAGTAAGCTTTACCGATGATGATTTTGGTGCAATGTTCAATGGTTTTTTCGTTGTAATTTGTAAACGAGAGCTAGTTAAACTTTGCAGGAAAGCTAGCAAGAGATATAGGTAATAGGTTTGTTGCATAATTCATTTAACAAGCGATATAGCTGTTTAGTGTGTGGATCAAATGATTTCGCATTTAACAAGAGATATGGTTATTTTGTTTGGTATGTTTTGTTTTGTTTTGTTTTATAATAATTAGTAATCATTCTGTAGAAGTTGATCAAAATATATTTTAACTTAGTTTTTGAATTGTTGAGTATAGTTTTCCTATCCTGAATTTTGCAACACAGGGTGCAATGCTGTTTGAGAAGCGATTGGAGGTCAATTTCTCGAAGCATCCAAACATAACTCAGGGTGCTGATACACATGAGTACGTTAACTCTAATCTCAACCGCTTTAACCGTAACGCAGCTAAGAACTATCGCTACTGCTGCTCCCCGACAAAGATAATTCACCTGTCCTCTCTTCCCCAAGATGTCACGGAAGAGGAGATTGTGAACCACATGGAGGAACATGGTCCTATTGTCAACACAAAGGTCTTTGAGATGAATGGTAAGAAGCAGGCTCTGGTTATGTTTGAAAGTGAGGAGCAAGCAACTGAGGCCCTTGTCTGCAAGCATGCTAGCTCGCTTGGCGGGTCAATAATCCGCATCTCCTTTTCCCAGTTACAGACAATATAAGAACCGTACAGTAATGGAAAATAACAGGAGCAAGGATTCGTTTTAAGCATAATAGGGGTGAGGACTCAGTTACTGAAAAGAGTGTATTTGGAGCTGACGGTCTTCTGTGCTGTCACTTCTCTTGTAAGGGTGGTTTCGATTGCATTTGTATTGGCGGGATCCGCTTTATGATTTGCTTTTACCAATCTCTCTTTCGACTTTTGTTTATGCTTGTATTGATTATTTATTAGGTTCCTTGATATTTGGGGTCATGTCTCAAGTTGCGGCCTTGTTCAGTTTTGAAGAGTAGGAAGAGGAAGTGTCGCCTATTTTTCTCTTCGTTTTTAGGTCTAAGAGTTAGTGATCTGTTGTGTATCCTTGTTGTATCTCTTCTAATTCAGGCTAAACCTAGCCATTTCTGTTGTATTTGCTATCCACTAGCCATATTTGTTCCACCCATTTGGTTAATGTGCCATGCTTGTAAGTTTTTCCTTTGCTTTCTTCTCCCTCCCTCCCTCCCTCCCTCCCTCCTTCCATAACTTCTCTCTCTATAAAAAGATTGGGAACTGGAAATATGGTTTGAATGTCTTTCTTTCTGCCCTCTCCTCTCCTCGCCTCTTCTTCTCTCTTCTCTTCTCCTCTTCTACACTCTTTGAAAGAAAATAAATGCGTGTTAATCTTTTTCTCCTATCCCTCTACTCTTTCCGAGACACGAGAAAATGTGTTGATGGCGGTATTTTCTTCTTGCTGCCCCACCTCTCTCTCTCTCTCTCTAGTAGGAGTCACCCATGGACATTTCCTCAGTTTAGCCCCTTTCTTGTATTGTGTTTGACAATTTTAGTGTCAATCAAGACTTTTATTGCTAGTGTCAAAAAAAAAAAAAAAAGCTATGTTTTTAAGTGTTTTTAATTAAAATGGGTTAAAATATACTTTTTAAACACTGCAGTAGTGTGAAAGTAAGAAGGGGGCTAAGAAAAATAGCGCTAGCCCAACCCAAATTGATGAAACCGTTTGCTAGTGTTTCGTCCCTATCGGGGGACTAGCGTTGTCAAAATTTTCAGGATACCTGTAGTCTCTTTCTTGTTTTTCTCATGGTTGCTTTCAGTGTCAAACTTGTTAGTCGTCGCCTTAGCCTGCCTAAAAGTTGTAAGCTATGTTTTTGGTTGCATGCATCTGTGTGCGGCCCATAATGTTGACTCTGACCAACAACGTTGTCAACTCGTCGTTTAGCGCCTAGTTGCACAGAAGTTGCCCCATCCTATTTTTCGATTGGCTCTGCGATGTTCTTTCATTACATTAAGAAGCGCGCGGGTGCAATGGCTATAGTCGTCCTACAAGAATACATGACAGGAATCAACACTTTCATTTTTCGCACGGTGTGCTTGATAATGCTTCATAGTGACCACTACCAAGTGAAGGAAACTCGTCATCCCATGCCAAAAAGCTATCACGTGATGGTGAATTGTTGTCGGTTATGCAAAGAAGATGATAACGGAAGATTAAAATTGCCTTCAAAACGCAAGTATTTGGAATCCACAACGATGTATAGAGCAAAACCTAAAAAATTGGTACTAAAATAACAAATAAGATTGAAGGAGTTTTTATACTTATTAAAGGTCCCTTGGAATGGTCAGTGAACCACTTGGGAATTTCATTTCCTAGACCAAAAAAAAAAGAACTCTTAAGTTGAGAAGCATGTACTTCCTAGAAAAGGAAAGAAGTGAAAAGAAAATCTAATATCACTTGACTTAACAACAGACCAGAAAAGGTGTGGAAGAAAATAAATATTAGTCTTTTGAGTTCAAATGATGACAAGACTGCGTTTAAGATTTTGACTTGTGCATCCACTGACACGTCGTTAATCATAGAATACAAATCTCCCACCAGAAACTAATTTTCTTCTCTGTTCTTATCTACCAATCAACCTAAGAAAACTAGTATTAGTTTTTTCATTCCAATTTTCTATGTCTTATTATAAATTGTCTCTCCATCTTTTTTTTTTTTTTCCCGTCATTCCTACCAACAGAGTACAAATGTTAGTGTATAGAATGATTAAAAATTTTTAGGGATATTTAGCTTTTTTATATCTTTTGTTTTAAGTTTACCACAAAACTTTACTTTTTTTTTTTAAATAATTAAATATATAACTTTAGATTGGATTCAATAAATAAAACTATATCTTATCTTAATCAATAATTGATTGTGATCTTTAACATAACCAAATTATTAAAAAAATAAAAAATAAAAAATAAAAAGAGGAGAAATTTCAAAAATTAGAAGGGAAAAAACACAAAAAAAAAAAAACATTTTGAGTGTATTTTTGAGCAATTTTGAGGTGAAAACCATAAAATTAATTCTTTTTTTTTTCTCTTTTTTATTTGAGAATATTTTGGGAATTTTTGGGTCAAAATCGAGGATTGACCTTAGAAGTATAGATTTATATATTAAATCTAATTGGAAAGTATCCATTGGACATGATTAAAAAAACCAAAAATATAGTTTTTTAATAAATCTAAAACAAAAGCATGAAAAGGTAAATAATAAGCCAAATTTTTAAAAGATTCTAATTGCAGTTTTAGTCTATAAAAAAAACGTTGTGATTTTAGTTATAATTAAGTGTGCACGCAATTTGTTGAATTTTTTGACAACTATAGGTACATATTTTCAACCAAAAAAAAAAAATTGTTTGGGTACATGGTTCACACCAAAGGTTTGAATCGAAAATATTGTACTAGTTTAAACTTTATGAGAGAAAATACTATAAGTTTAGACCAAAACTTTTTAGTTTGAACCGGTGTTTCTAAACACATTATTAGTTTATTTATTGATTAATTATTTGAGTGAAAGTTATTTCAGTGGTGCAATTAGGTAAATAAAAATTATTTAGAAAAACCACATTTGATATAAAAAAAATAATTTAGAGAACTATGGGAGAAAAATTTTAATCAGGAACATATTTGAGATAATATTTTAGTGGAAAAAATAAAAAGTGCTTCAATGACATATATTGGAAAATTTAAAATCTTAAGAGAAACACTAAAATGAATATAAAAATAGAAAGATAAAATACTTAGAGAAGAAAAGCAACAAAAAAAAAAACCTAAAAAGGGGTAAAAATGAAAAAGATAAGATATCTAGGGAAGAAAAAAAAAAGCCCCAACTCAATTGTTTCAAACAACGCTGTTTGGTTGAAGGCTTTTAAGCTTTGTCTATAATCAAGATGTTAAAAAGGAGGATAAAAATGAAAAAGATGAAATATTTTGGGGAAGAAAGCAAAAACAAGGCTAAAAAAAAGGCTGAAATGAGTGTTTAAGGTTTTTTTTTTTTAACTTGAAAATCGGGATTTGCACTGATTCTATTTTATGTAGAATTAGGTGTAATTTTACCACTGAAAAAAGCTAGGGTGCCCTCACCCACAAGGACGTAGCACTTATGTGGCTGCTTATTTGGATTTTTGTAGGCCCAATCATTGCCCCAACCATATTTTTCAAGAAAATAAAAAATGCACCTTTGATGTTTATGCCTTCTCTTATCTCTCTCTTCCAAGTTTGAAGCCTTAATTTCACAAATCGTCTCTAAAGTTTACCCTCAGTCCTAATTTAGTCCTTAACATTTACAAAATCCTATTTTGATCCTTATTTTTTACTTTGTTTCAGTTTTATTTCCTCTATTAGTTGAGTGTCAAATATTTAACAAAATATTTTAAAATGTTCTATTTTGATTTGTAATCTATTACTTTGTTTCACTTTTGGTCCCTAATCTATTATTTTGTTTCACTTTTAATCCTTCCATTAGCAAGATATTATCAAGGATCAAATTAAAAAAATGAGAAATTAAATACAACGATTTTGATTCATTTAATTAAAATAAAAAACAATTTATCATATTGCTTTTTAGATGAGCTATATTTCTTTTTAGAAAAAAGCTAAAATTGAATATTTAATATTAGGATATTATATATGTATATATAATAAGTATGATGTTCAAAATTATGATCATCAACATAGTATATAAATATACCTATATAAATCATAATGCATAGCTTGTTATATAAAATGCATGATTATTTAATACTAATACCAGTATTAAATATTAAACTTATCTTTTTCTAAATTGAAATTCATCTTACAAATAATATGATATATTATTTTTTCTAATTACAGGCATCAAAATAAGTATCTTTAGTTTTTCATTTTAGATTTTTCAAATTTTAGTCCCTAATAACTTGTAGATATAACAGAGCAACCAAAAGTGAAACAAAATAATAGATAGAGAACTAAATTTAGACATTTTAAAAGTTTTCTATTAAATATTCAACCTCTAACTAACAGAGAGACCAACACTGAAACAATGTAATATATTAAAGACCAAAATGAGATTTTTAAAATGTTAAGGATTAAACCAAAATTGAAAGTAAACCTCAAGAACCATTTGTAAAATTAACCGTATTGTTTATTACCATTGACATGGATAAAGGCAGAGGCATAACTATGAATATATTATTATGCTTAAGGGGCCAGTTTGGAAACAACTTTTGGTAGAGAATGGCTTTTTCATTTGATCACTCGATTAGAAACCAATTAACATAGCAATCTACCATTTCAAAAAAAACAGAGAGAGAAAGAAAGAGAGAGAGAGAGATTAACATATCAGTTTAGAAGCACTTTAAAAGGGATCGGCCCAACACCCCATACGGGTTGTAAACTGATATTGTTGGAAGTTCAATCTATTCCCAAGAACACAAACCTACAAACACAAAAACAAAATAACAACAACAAACAAACAAGATATTTTATTAAGGATTTAATTTGGTTAATTATTTTCCTCGAAGATCCAATAAAAAAAGTTACCACTTAAAAAATTAGGAATGAACTATCATTTTCTTGTTTCAAGCTCTTCTTTATTTTATTTTTATTTTTATTTTTATTTTTTTACTTTTCTTTTCCTACGGAAACAAAAAAGAATCATATGGAAATCCACGGAGAACACCGTCTGCCAATAAAGCGGAAAAAACTCTACCTATTTCTACTTGAAGGATGAACCCCACTTGCACTCCTAACATAGCCATGTTTCAAAGCTTAGTATGCTGTGTATGAGGCAAAGTGAAATTGACGGATGACAAACCAATGGTATCAGGGCTCTTGAGTTGATCGAGCTGCTTCTTACCACGTCGAAGCAAGTACTCAATGTGAAGGAAATTTTTGTGATCTATTTGCTTGGCATTGCGGCGGAACTCAGCAGAGACCATTGATTCGATTCTGCATCGATCTTCAGCAGATTTTAAACGAGCTGCTCGCAGGAATCCTCTATATAAACTAAGTACTTGTTTCTGCAACCCGGAAAGCCTTGGTCCACCGGAGGGCACCATTGTGTCTTCTTATGTTTGTCGTCAAAGTTTGCTCTAGAAGAAGGGAATTTTTATTGCTTTGTCCCTCTATTCTGCAAAGGAAAACAATTTATTAAGCTTTTTAAGAAACCAACAATAGAAGTTTTTGTACTGCTCTTTGAATTTTTTGTGGTTTTGTACTTTCATTTTTAAGTGTGTTTTTTTTTTTTTTTAGTTGGCAATTTAGCCCATAAGATCCCAAAAAGCAGCAATTAACTCCAATCGTTAAGGAAATAAATTTTAAGGAGCTCTATCACTAGTTTAGGGGACAAAACTACAACAACAACAACAACAAAGAAGTTATTTTTCATGGATGGAAGTGCCAACTACAAGAAGTTCAAGGGGTATAGGTACCAAAAGATTATAGTCATTCCATCTAAAATTAACCCTGTTAACGACTAAAGTTAATTGCTATCATTTGAAAGTTCAAGAACTACATGGCCCGGGGAAAAATGAAAGATGGAAGTGCCACTTACAAAAAGTTCGGGGTATGCAGGTGCTAAAAAGTACTTAAATATGGTCGAGGAAGAAATAGAAAGAACAAAAGTATGATGACATGAAATTTCAGCTACGACAAGGATTCTATTAGGACATGGACAAAATTTTATTCGCATTGTCAACAATGAACTTACGTATAGGATAAATTGAAAAATCATGTTTGAGGACACGAAATCAAATATACGGCAATGGCATCGTTAATATGAAATTTCCAAGCTTCAAATACAATATTTCATCTTAAGACAAATAATATCTATGACAGAAATTGGAAACCCAACGGCAATGGCATCGTTAATATGAAATTTCCGAGCTTCAAATACAATATTTCATCTTAAGACAAATAATATCTATGACAGAAAATGGAAACCCGTCTATGGTTTTGAAAAAACAGGTACCAATTTCCGTATGCCTACGTGCTAAAACCTCTCAGTAACCATAACCCCTTAAGCTACTCGCCAGAGCCTGCCCCAACAGAATTTCTAAATTTTCATTGCATACATACACACATAGATACATATATGTAAATATATACAAGCATAGAAAAGTAACAGCTCATAATCATAAGGTTATTCATTGAAGGGATTGAATGGTTACTATTCTCAAGTGAGTTTTGAGCAATGAAAAACAAAAATAATTGCTATGATGGTCAGAGAGAATTTTCATCGAACATCTAGTGGGCATAACCGCAGAGAAATGCATCCCAACCCCAACTTTTAACTCCTCAAAACCAAAATAAACAAGCACAACCAAAAAATGAGTCTAAAACAAGATACGACCCTTTTTTTTTCCTTCCAAAAATCAAATTTTGCGTAAAAACATCTTTTCTCCAAATTCAATAATAAATGCAAAATCCTGTTTCTCAAGATATTTAGATCATTTATTACAACATGTTATATATAACTAAAAAGAGTTTTAGTTGTGGGAAGGGAACCAGGTGAAGACGTCGTAGAAAAGGATCAGAAGGCTTATGAAGCTGATCAAGTTCAACAACTCCTCTGCTTCCTAACTCTTTAGCAATGCTTGCTCGATTTCCACTACACGCAGACACTTGAATTTTGTTCGTTTTGGTCAGGTCCTACCATCCTAGATTTGATCAAATTTAAGATTTGTCTCTTTTTTTTTTTTTTTTTTAAGGGTTATTTACCTTTTTATATTTGTATTTTAGGTTTTTTCACACACTATTTTTTTAATTTTTTATTTTATTAAACTTATACTTTTAAATTAAATTTAATACATAAATTTATATTTTTGCTCAATCAACTTTTAATTTTGACCTAAAAATTACTCAAAATACCCTTAAATTAAAAAGAAAATAACTTTAAAAATTTAAAAAAACTTTATATTAAAGTTTTTACCGTAAAAATATATAGAATATCTTTAAAAATAAGTGTTTTATCAGTTTTTGTTTTTGTTTTTATATTTTTTGAAAATTTTAATTTTTTATCTTTTACATAAGAATAATTTAGTCATTTTAAAAGTCAAAATCATCTATTAACTGAGGTAAATTATATATTTATGTATTAAATCTAATCTAAAATTATACATTCGATGAGATTGAAAACCAAATATATAGTTTTTAATTTAACCTAAAATAGAGGGCATACAGAGAAATATCCATTTTTTATTTTTTGGGTAGAAATTTAGCTACAAAGGTTTTTTATTTTTATTTTTTTGAGGGATAATTATAAAGGTCTTAAGGAAACATACATGGGATGATGGGAATTGGGAATGTATCATGTAAGGAAAAACTTTAAAATTTTAACTGATCCAAAAAAATCAATCCACCTTCCCTAAAAAAATGTCTGGGACCACTGAATATCGATCCAAGAACAAAAATGTCAATGTCATCAAGGTTTTGATTTGCTAGTAATACCGTGGATATTGTCGATATCAATAAATATTTAAAAAAAATAGATATTTTGAGAAAAACTTGTAATTTTTCTTACAACTTTTTACAATACTAAAATAATCAATGTTACTTGAAGTGAACCAAGTTTATAATATAAAATATACAATCATGGTGTAATACTATAAAAGATACCATCATTATATATATTGATTATAATTCTATTATTATTTTAGATACTTATTACAAATAAAATCAATAATATAATAGAGTACATTAAAAACTACCGTCAAATGTAACAAAGTACACATAAACTTTAAGGGTCTTTAATATTAAAAGGAGTTTCTAGCTAGTAGAAAAGTATTATGTAGGTTCCTATATTGATCTAAACAATACATCTATCAGGATTTTACAACCCTTAAATAGTTATGGAGGTAATTTTTGATATGCCAAATATATATATATATATATATATATATCTATTATCTCTTCCTACTATTAACTCACAAATTAGATATTGGTGACTTATTAACTTGATAAATAGTCTTCATGGAGTTATAATTACATCTCAAACTAATTTCTGGTGCAAGATACACAAGTTTATCAAAGAAGCCATTTTAATTTTGTATTTCTAAACTCGTCGCTGTTTGAGAACTATAAGCAATATTATAACCATAAGAACTTTGGTTAGTTCTAAGCTCATGGAGTCAAAACTCAAAACAATAGTAAAAATAAAGTACAAACATTTACATGCAAAAATTAATTTTTGAATGTGACTAATTTGAACTATTCATTTAAAAAGAAAAAAATATATGAAGACCAAATAAGTTTTAATAAATAGTTTCTTATTATCTTTAGGTTCAAAATACTAGAAACATTTTATTTGGATAAATTATTAAAAAAAAGTCCTATCAAAATTGATTTTTTTGCCAAAAAAATTGAGCATTTTGGATATTTTTTAGAAATTTCTGAAAATATCTTAGATTTTCATAGATATTCATTGATATTACAGATATCTGAGGATATTGTAGATATTTTACAGATATACCTGATGAAAAATCTTTTCCTCATATTCATCAAGACTTTAAATATAGATATCG
Source organism: Artocarpus hirsutus (assembly GCA_946598075.1). NCBI lineage: Eukaryota > Viridiplantae > Streptophyta > Magnoliopsida > Rosales > Moraceae > Artocarpus > Artocarpus hirsutus. The sequence goes on from CAMOHE010051105.1 coordinate 44,632, forward strand.
ACAATATGTAGACATTTCATCTTTGATCAATCCTATTACAAGGCCTAGGGAAAAACAGAGGTAAAAAATGCCAATTTTTTACCCCAAAAAATAGACAACTCAAAGTAGAAGGTCTTAGCCAGAATGGCGGATAAGGTTTTTGCTTTTTGGAATTCTAATAGTTAAAAGAAAAATCCTTTTATGCTCATGGGATATAATCATGTTACTCATAAATCTGTAGGCTGTGATTTAATATCTAGTGTACTTTTTAGATCAGGTCCTACTATTTTGTTAGTAGTAAGATTATAATCTTACGAGGTTAAATAGAATTGCTTTAAAACAATCTTCACGCCAAACTTACTAGATTCTCTATCCAAAAAAAGAAAGAAAAAAATCAATAACAACGACTTCATTATTCATAAGAGCTTCTTTTTTATTTAATAAAAATAAAAACAAAAGCATTTACAACCGCTGTAAAATGCAGCATGTAGCAGTTATTTGCCCAGAAGTTATTGTCTAGTATTCGTGTTCTATAAAAGGGCAAATTGGATTTTAGTTATTTTTCACAAAAAAGAATTCCCGAAGAATAGAAATTATATAAAATATTCTAGTGAAGTTCACCATTTTTGCAGGAAAGATGTAAAGCACTTGGTAAAGAAACTTTGATAAGAAGCCGATCAATATTTATTCATAAAATAAGATTCTTGAAGTCAAAGATTGATGTGTGAATTTCGACATCAACTATTATTATTGAAGCAAGCTCGTCAACATGGTCTCTTTTCGACAAAAGGTGTTTAGGCAATTCATTTCATGAGAATTCCTGAAAATGCAACCCCTTTAACACAAAAATAAAAAGTAATAATAAAATAAATCAAAAAAAGGGGGCACATAAAGCTTGTGGGACCGGGTGCAAGAACACGCCCCAAAAGAGATGCAAAGACATTTGCTTGCTGAGAAGAGGTTCTGTTCCCCTCCACGTCGCATGAGCCATGCATTGGATCGCTTGTAATTTTGTAAAGGGTTGCTTTCATTTTTAACATCAAAATGTAAATTCCATACCAAATGTATTGGACTTTGATACTATTATAACTTTATATTTTAATTTCATATAAATTCTTACTTTTTTCTAAGCCAAAGTTTGATTTTGACTAAAATACTTAAATATTCTTTACATTTTAAAAATGTTAATTTTTTCTTAAACTTTTTTATGTATTTTTTAGTCTTTACGTTTTTATGTATTTTTTAGTTTTTAAGTTGTAAAACACTTGAATATCTTTGTACTTTGAAAGTTTCAGCTTTTTCACAATTTTTATGGATTTTTCAGTTTTTTTTAAGAGTGTTTAGATCCTTTTGTGGTCAAAACTAAACTTTGACCTGACAAAGATAAAAATCTAACATGAATTTGTATAAAGTATTAAAAAGTTCAAAATACAAGCAATCATTTTTCGGATAATGTATAAAAATGAAAATACGCCTTTGGTAAAACCCAATGCTACGCTTTGCCCTTGCATTTTCTTCTCTTCTCAACTTGTTCCATGAAAGCATGAGTCTCTTCTCTTAAAACCAAGCTTCTCATACATTTTCGTCCCTTTTTATATCCATTTTCTTGCTCATTTTCAGAATCCTATATTTCAAGCCAAACTCTAGAGTATCTGTTCGACTGTCCAAATCGATACTTTATTCATAGGAAAATCAAATATATTAAAATGTAAATTTAATTGTTCTAAATTAAAATCAAAATTCAACGAAACCCATATTCTCATAGGCATAAAAGAAGCAGTTGTAATCGTTCAAAATCCTCGGCGCTTCCAACCAACATACATAAAAATAAAACAAAACTGAAATCCCAACAGAACCCCGTTTGCACAAGAATTGAAATTGCCTAGTATACTATGGTAGCCCAAAACCTTTGCCCAATCTGCCAAATTATGCCTTGAGCCGCCCATAGAACTTCTGTTTCTCCTGTGTTGTCTGGAAGCGTCCATGCCCGAACTTTGAAGATGTATCGATGAACTTGAGCTTGATCTCCTCGAGGGCAACACGTGATGTCTGCTTGAGAAGAGACTGGCGAAGGGTAACAACCCTCTTCTTGGGTCCAACACAGCATCCCTTGATCAGCAAATAATCATCCTTCACCACACCATAGTGAGGGAAGCCACCAATGGGAGTGATGTCCTTCTCGGTCCTGAATCATCATGCATGTTAGTGATCATACAAAAAGAAAAGCAGCAATCAATATCAGAAACTGAGTCAAGTTACCAACCTATCAAACTCGGTGATGGCGGCGTGGGACTCTTGTCCAGCCTTTCCAAGCTTGTAGATCTTCTTGTTCATTTCAGTACGGTGGTGATATCCATTCTGACCAGCACGGGCAACAGTGAATGAGACTCTGGCCGGATGCCAGGCACCAATACAAGCCACCTTGCGGAGACCCCTGTGGGTCTTCCGAGGAAGACGAGTCACACCCCACCTAGTGACAACACCCTCGTAACCTTTACCCTTTGTCACACCAATGATGTCAATCATCTCATCCTTCTGGAAAACAGCATCAACAGGGACTTGCTTCTCGAAGAATCCATAAGCAAAGTCCACCTTTTGTGCAATTGTACCACCATTGACCTGAATCTCCATAAGGTGAGCTTTCTTCTGCTTCAACCCCTTCATTTTCCGGATCTGTGTATCAAAACAAGCAATCATGCATCAGCCAAACACAACATGATGTAATTAATAAGAAACGATTTCCACCATCGGCTAGGTGTCTATAAAAGGTAAATTATAATAATACCATGTACTAAGAAAGTCTTGACACGTAGAAGACTAGTAGAAATTAATAGATTTATTGCCAATACCTGAGTGTGAGCCAAAACGCGGATAACAGTAGCATATTTCTTCAACTTCTCAAGCTGAGCCTGGATATTTTTCTTTCCCTCGTCACTTTCATATTGCTTGGAGTACTTTGTGAAGGCCTTCTTCTTGGACTTGCACCAGTTCTTGTAGAACCTCCTCTTCACCTCCTCGCTGAGGTGCTGAGCCCACACAGTGTTCAGAGTACGAAGACCACGTGGCGTCTTCACATACCCAACAACTCCAACAATAACCATGGGAGGAGTCTCAATAACAGTCACAGCTTCACATGTCTCCTTCTTGTGAAGCTCTAAAATCAAATAAACATTAAAAAGTTATGACAAGCTCAAAAAAAAATGTACTAATTTGATAACACTTATAAGACAAGCCAAATGCATGGAACAAGAGCATTCTAGCCATAGAAATTGCAGCAAAATGAATAAAAGTTTAAAAATAAGAGTTTAGCAAAGGTTTTCAGAAAAAGTAGCAAATACCACTTGTGAGGTTTGAAAAAATCTAATTAGAACAGATTTAACAAGAAAACAGGTAAACGGGTAAATATAACAACGAGGGGATATCAAAGGCTTCTGTATTAAACAAATGAACACTTTTGTTCATTAGAAATAATGTTTAACTCCCTAATTGAAAACAGAATAGGCTTTTAAACAAATGGATTAGCTCATAACAAGCACAAATGACTATAGAATAATTAACTAAGAAATATAAATTAAATTTGGAAAGGCCCTCACTTGATCCAGGCTTTTCGACCTCCCTGACAATGTGAGTCATCCCAGCCTTGTAACCCAAAAAGGCAGTAAGCTTGCAGGGCTTGGTTGGGTCATCCTTTGGGAAAGCCTTCACTGCACAAGTTCCAAAACCAACAACGCTTTCAGATTGACAAAATTCAGACTTATGATAATGCAATATCAAGTCCCAAAAAAGTGATCTAACCGTGATCTATGTTGCACACTAATCAAAACGCAAAATCAATAAACCCAAAGAAACCCAGTCTTCCTCAGGCATTAGAAAAAAGAGGCAAATACTGTTGGATACATCAATTTTATATATCCTTCCCAAACTAAATCCAATATAAAACCCAAATATCAAAAACGAAACAGGTATAACCCTTTGACTAAAATAAAACTTCAAAAACAGATCAAACAAGAACCTAAAAACAACAAATGAACACGTAACCAAATGTAAAATTAGCACACCCAAAGAAACCCAATTTTCCTTGGCCACAAAAAGAGACAGATAAATGTACTTACAATAGAGATTTCAAAAAGAACCACCATTCCTTTACAAAACAAATTAAAAACCCAAAGACGATAAAACCACGCAGTAGAAATAAAGGAATGAAGGAGTAAATATTTGAAAACCAAAACAATCAATTAAACAAATTAGATTTAATATATACGGCACAACAAACAACAAACTTAAAAAAGAAAAAATGATGACAACCTAAAAAAAGAAGAAATGAATAAGATTAAATTATTATACCCTTTCCCCTGTGGCGAGAAGCCCTCTTCCTTGGAAGAAATCCAAGGGAACCATGTCTTGGGTGCTCAAACTTCCTGTGAGACATCCTCCTTCTCCTTTAAACAAATTCAACTAAAACTTGTCAGAAACAATCATAAAATAACTCTAGGAAACAAAAGCAAAATGAGATTAAAAAAAAAAGTTAGTTACTTAAAACAAAAAAGATCGAAGCTTTATATCTTCATATATTGAATCCCTAATTCCTAAAAATATTAAAAATCCATAATATACTCTCATTAAAACAAAGAAAGAAGAAGAAGGGGAAAAAAATTGTTTCGAAAGCGTACAATGCATTTCTAATCCATCAGACTGGATTATTCCATAAAGATACAAAATCTAGACTATAAAATCGTCGATCTCAATTTGTGATGAGAACAAAAAACGAAGCGATAAATCTAAACAGTCTCTGGTTCAATAAAATGTAGGGAAGTGAAAACGTAGATTTTCATTTCTTCTTTATTAGTAGGTTTTCTGATAGAAAAGAAATGCAGAGAGAGAAAGAGAGAGAGAGAGAGAACCTGCGCTGCTTCCTTGTGCGGCGAACTGAACGAACGAGACCAAACCGGCACAAGACTGAAGAGATACCACCAAAACCCTAGCTCTCTTTATAGACTAGTCATTTTGTAAGGAAACCCTCGTATATTTCTAAAATTTATTAACAAAACCCCTATTACTTATCAAGTCTACTTTTAACCCACTATTTTTCTCTTTTTATATCTCTTCCCCCTTTTTTATATTCCTTTTACATCACGTCTTTATAGTCTTTTTTTAAGAGCCCGTTTAGGATTAGATTCTTAGCAAAAAGTTTGAACTTAAAAACACTGTAACAAAATTGATTTGATCAAAACTTATATATTCCTAAAAAAGTTCTTAGACCATAAAAGAGTTTTACATAAAAAAAAAAGAGAGAATCCCATATTATGGTATAAAAATATTTTAATTGTAATTTTGAATAGTTAAAATTTTATCGATATTTTGGTAAATTCAAATACCTTTTCGGTTCTAATAAGTTTTCTGTGCGATATGACAAATTAAAAACTATACATATTGGTGTGATATTACTTTTGTTCTCTACTAATTCTCCTAAAAAATGACAAGGCTTTTGTATCATCTTCTTTTGTGTGTGTATGTGTAATAGAAGGATTGATAGAATGTACGTTTGAGACTAGGGATGTCAATGGATTACTAATTCAACTACACATCAAAATTAGGGATGTCAATGGAGCAAGTTTGGGGTGGGACGGTCTTTTTGCCAACCAACCTTGCAAGGGAAAAGAATCCATGCCCTTGCCTGTTACCTTGCTTAAGTTGATAGGGGATGAGATCGGGTTCCCCTTCACAATTCAACGTGACGTTTACCTAGTTAACCCAGTTTTCTATTTTCATGATACAAAAAAAAAAAAAAGATAAAAATGAAGAAAGAAATAATAATATACTTATATAAGGTTTTACCTCAAAAACAAAAAAAAAATTATAATTTTGATTTCTCGAAATTATCATGTAATGTAAAATAATTCTTATTTTTTGAAATATGGGCTTATACCTCTTAGTTTTAACTATTTTTCAATTTGTCCGTCTATTTTTAAAAACTACAAAAGTTCCTTTAAATCTAAAAATCTTATTTCAATTTCATCCTTATAAATAAAAAAAAAAAAAGACAAAACGACATATTACCTTTAAATAGTTATGAAAAGATATCATATAGATTTAAAAACATTAAAACCCCTAAAACAAAGTATCAAATTTCAAATAAGAATTAATTTTTCATGGCTTTTTGAATTTTAATATATCTTTTAAAATTTTTCTCAATAATAGAAATATATTTTAAAAATAAATTAGGTCTAATTAAGGGTATCTTTGTCTTATTTTTATATTTTTTTAGTCCAAAAAGTCTACGAAAGATAAAATTGAAACAAGTTTTTTAAACTCAAATGATACTTTTGTAGCTTTTTAAAACACAAAGATAAATTGAGAAATAATCAAAACTAAAAGATATAGTTATATAATTAACCCTATAAAAATTCAACTTATTATTTATAGTTTATTACACAATATGTGTAAATCTAAAAGTAACATATAATTAACTAGGATGGATAAACAAGTAATAAGGTTGGGAACCTCTAAACTCGTCCTTGCCCTATAACTCACAATAGTATGATAACATAAAGAAGTGAAAAACTTAACATGATAATTGTTGGGGATTGATTTGGATAGGCCCAAATCAAAAGCCCAATCAATGGATTGAGCACACCATGCGGGCTCAAAGAGCGGATCGAACCAAACATGTCCAACTTGTGTTGTCGACAATAAGTACTCAAGAACCCGGATTAGTCGACAAAGACGAGAAAGACTAAAATGGCTCATAATATTTGGATAATTGTATTCTTTGAAGTCATAGTAGTCGATTCACTTGGAAGATTGATCAGTCTAATGTAAGTAACAGCTAAAAGGAAATAATCCATAAAATCGACCGTTTGCATCAGTTGGAGCAAATAATGATGTGGAACCAACAAGCATGTGACATGCATCCCACTACCTCTCAACTGTCCAAGGCCACTATAAACAAGCCCAGAGACCCATTTGAAGGCGTTACACATTGATCATTCACACACAGAGGAAAAACACTTGCATTTTTCTTCCTCCTTTTTTCCCTAAAAAACTCCTGTAACTTGTACTAGATTTTATCAATAATAAAGAGACTCCTCAATCGTGGATGTTTAGAATTGAGTGAATCGTTATAAATTTTGGTATAGTGTTTTTTTGATTATGCAACTTTAAATTTTTTGTGTTTAATGCTTTACATTCACTATCATTTTTAACTAATGTTTTACTAGTGGAAACTGTTATGAACATACTTTTGTAAAAATACCATAGCGTTAAAATTGTAAATTTTTTGGATTCTAAGGAAGTTTTGAAAAATGGCCAAAAACCTCACTGTGCAATCTGAATTTCAAAAAAGTTAAAATATAAAAGTTATAGAACTCATCAAAGCTGTTGAGTCAGTATGGATGGTTTGTAAAAATTCCACTCAATTTTGGAGATATAAATTTTATGAGTTATAATCACAAAATTTTGAAATTTATGTTAAAAAGAAAGCGTTTTGAAACTAAAGGAATATGATTTAAGGACTTTAGAGAGTTTTAGTCCTTATAAAAGACAGAGCTCAATGGTGCAAAATGGTTGATTTTGGACGTGGGGGCAAAATTGTCAAAATTTTCATGATTTGGGTTAAAATTGCAAAAGTTTTGTTAAAATAGGTAAGGGCAAAATGAGAAAATCGTCATTTTTCACAAAAACCTCCAATGGACCCTGAAATGCCCAAAATAGAAGAACGCCCTTTAGTGGAAATTTTTTTATAATCCGTTGGTGATGGAATGATGATATAAGATAAAAGAAAAATAAGTTCAATTACATTCTGGTTTTTAAGAAAAATCGACTAATGATTAGATTGAATGTTTAAAAAAAAATTAAAGTTATAATATCAACAAGTAGTCGGTAACAAACAAGTTAAACAAGTTAACTCATAATGGAATATTCTCTAAATAAGACACTAAGGCAGATTACAGAGGAATGAGAACTTGGGTAATGCTATGCCAATTTCAAGTAAGTTTAAATCTCACCTACAATGTGGAATCAAAAGTATTTAAATTAAAATGTGTTATTTATATCCTTAATTAATTGCATTCGTTATGCACTTATTTTAAGTTATTTAAGCATCGTGTATGATATGTCACTATAACAAATGAATTGGTAAAATTGTACACCAAAAAGGATAAGTAAGTAACTGTCACACAAACTCCTGATCTGAGGGGAGATTGAAGTAATAAAGAATGATATTATGATTTAGGTGTTACGATGAGCTTGCAAATATGGTGCAAATACTTAGGCCTATAGTTCCAGGAAGGATTTAGATTTAGGTGTTACGATGAGCTTGCAAATATGGTGCAAATACTTAGGCCTATAGTTCCAGGAAGGATTTAGAAAGCAAATAATTAGAGTTCCTAAATAAGCATAAATGGACCGTGCATATAAATAGGAAATTGTTTTTTGGACTATGGTTGTACTTATCGAGCAATAGCTCACTTAGTTTTATTTCATACTATGGAAAATCTAGCCAAGAGGTTGGAATAGAATTATTGTTGAGGTGGCAGTGGCTAATGAACAAAAGCGTAGTCAAGGGTATGGATATCATTGCAAGATTATTTCTACTATAAATTATATATTTTAAAATATGATTCTTAGAGGACATAATTAAGTAATATGATTTGAAATGTAAGTGGAACAAGAATTACATACATTGTTGGAAAAGATTTGTTATTAAAAAAGGTTAACATATGTTAACAGTAGCTCATATGTTATTAAAAAAGTTGTTCTTTTCTACAACCTGGTTAAGGTTAATTAAGATTAAAAGAAAGTTAAGAAATGGCCCAAAAAATTAGGTCATCACAGATAAAAAAAGGTTAAAATTGAAATATTAATTTGAAAACTGTAACATATTACTGTAACTATACTTTTTTTTTCTTAAGGTGTAGCAATGACCAGTAAAATTTTATCTATCGGGGCTTTTTGAAAAATGATTTTTTCAAAAAAATTTATTTGGTCAACGACCTCTTTTTTTTTTTTTTTTTTTTTGTCTTTGGGCATAAAAAAACTAGCTTTTTGGGCATCAAAACAGTTCCAGTTTTTTTTTGTTTCCACCCTGGTTAAGTCCCTCTCCTCGATACAGTACTTTTTTCTTTTCTCTGAAAAAAACTAAGACAATTTCAGTGCTCAAAAAAAGCCTTTTTTTTATATATAAAAAAAGAGATCATTTACTTAATTTCAACTTGTCTTTAACCCATTTTTCAAAATATCCCTTATCTCGAAAAGTTTTTGTCAAAAAAAAAAAAAAAAGCAAATGGGGGAAAGCCGCGGTGTAAGATCCCCAAATTTCACTCGCTTATTTCTCTCCCTCTTTCTCATTCTATTAACCCTCTGAGTACCCCGTACCCCGTAGGAAGAATTCGGCAAAAAGCCCAAAAAAAAAAAATTTTGGCAAATGGCCTCCCATTTTTTAAATTAAAAAATTGGTTTTTTCTAAGCACCAAAACTGCCCCAGTTTTTTTCACAGAAAAAAGAAAAATGACTGTATCGAAGAGAGGAATCTAAATATGGTCTCCAAAAAAAAAAAACTGGAACTGTTTTGATGTCCAAAAAAAAAAAAAAAAAGGGCCATTGACCCAAAATTTTTTTCCCAAAAATCCCTTTCTCAAAGTACCCCCCCGCCCGTAGGCATCGCAATTTTTCTGCTCTTCCTCATAAAATAAACCTGTGTTTGGTTGTGTCTTTGAATTCTACGTACTACTGTTATTTGGCGAGAAAGAGAATGTGATGAAAACCCTTTGTGCCAAATGCAGCACCATTCTCAGTCTCTTTCTGAGTGGGTGCGATGAGTCGGTGCTTTTCCACACGAGATTTCTGACTCTTTTTTCTCTTACTCTTTAATTCGATCTTTATTGTTATAATGCCATTGTTTTGTGAAAGCTTGGCTAATTTTTATCTCTAAAAAATAATAAAAAACCTAGCCATTTTTTTTTTTTTGTTTTGGTATGTCAGTTTTGGATTTTGCAATTTTTAAAATATAAATATATGTTTTGTGATAGTTTGATCCTGAATTTGGTGATGATTTTAATAGTCAAAATTTTGATTTAGGGTCTCTGTCCTCAAATTCATATTAATTCTGAACATTTTCTCATTTTTTCAAGTCCTAATGGAACAATATTTCATTTGGGATTAAATTACCTTTTTTATGAAAAAAAAAATTTGGGCTCTAGTTAGACTTTTACAGTGTGTTCTTGTTGTTGTTGTTGTTTGTTTGTTTTTATTTTTTATTTTTTATTTTTTTGAGAATTACAGTGTTGCAAGGAACCGAAGTAAAGCTTTTAAGGGAGTTTTTTTGACTTTTTTCTTTAGATGCTTCATAACTCAAGTCTTCATTTATATTCATATTTTCGTCTTAGATAAACATTTGGAATTTTGGTGTGATCCTTACATCAATGATGCGAAATGTTAGTTACATTTTATTTTTGCTTTGAAATTTATGAAAAATTTTGCTAATCATCACTTGGGAATGTTGATGACGATACAAGTAGAAGAGCGATTTGTGAGGGTTAGGTCTCTTTGCTTATAAAGGAGCTTCAACTTTGCGTAACATTTTAGGAAAAGATTTGATTTGTCCATCATCACAAGTACATGAGTGAAAAAGTGAATTTTTTTTAACAGAAAATAGAGGATATAGATTGGTTCATGGATTTGAATTGGTTGATGGGCTCAAAGAAAATGAAAATTTAAATAGAAATTTATAGACTGTTTGAAATATTGGTTAAAATCAATTTTGATTGAAAATATTGTAGCATATGAGATTTATATTGTAACATATTTTTTTCTTGATATTATAACATATAAGAACTTTATATTATAGAATTAAAACTTATATATTATAGCATTAAAAGTTTTAATGCTAACTTTTGTTGTCAATAGTCACATTAATTGGTTCAAACAAGGGGAAAAAAAGGGCTCTGAATTCAGGCCTATTTTTTTTAATTAGAATTCTTGCAATAGAGAATCCAGATTTGCAGAATCAGAAAGCCACTCACTGTAGGCACCTTCAAAGGAAAAAGGAACAAACCAAGCACATTGCCTTTGCAAGAGCCTGCCTGCAGCGCAACAACTTCCAAAGGCATTTTTTTTAATCACACCTCACAGCGCAACATTTTCTTTTGAAATGTAAGGTCACGTCAAATTAATTATCAAGCTATCATTAACCGACAGCACAAAAAAACAAAAAAAAAGGCTGTAAATCGTTTAATAGATGATGAAATGGGAAACTAAAGGTATAAAATTTTTATATATTATAGTTTTTAAATAATTTTTTTAATTTTAAAATAGTTTATCAAGTGTGATGATAGAAAAGGAATACAAAAAGTGCGTTTGGTTGGTAGTTTTAACCATAATTTGAATAATTTTATTATAGTATTTTTTTTTTATAAAAATTTAAATTTTCATTCAAATTTTTTATTTAAATCTATGAACTAAACAGACTAAAAAACAACCAAATTTTCGTGAGAGGCGTCATCTTTTACTCTGCCTCTATTTTAGACTAGTTTTTTCTTTGTTTCCTTTTATCATTTTTTTTATTGCTTTTATTTTATTTTCTCCCTTCCTCTCTCTCTCTCTTTTTTTTTAAAAAAAAAAACCTTCAGGTCATATAAAAATTTGTTTTGAACATAGAAAATTTATTAACTTGAGATTTAAAATTAGGGAGAATTGTTATGATGGTGGCACCAAAATTCTCTACGAAGTGAAGTACGAAATAAGGGCAGATGGATAATTATCTAATGGATATTCTAATATAAGCTCATAGTTCAAAAAATAAACTTGGATGCTGGAGGTTGAACAATACAAAAAAAGTTTATAAAATCTCAGCTTTACTTAAACAAATTTCAACCATTAATTTAATAAAATTTTTTATCTCCGTCCTTGATTCAAAAACATGCACAAAACCTAATATAATTTACTGAGCAAAAGTTTGAGGAGCTCCTTCCCCGTAGCTACTGTCACTGTCCAGCCTCCATTAACGGTGATGCTAGAGATGAGAACTTGCTTTGCCTTGACGATGGGTTGAGCCCTCTAAGTGGCCGACCCCTTTCTCTGCTGCCAAATGCCATCGCGAACTCATTTTCGCCCCCAAGGGAAAATCTGACGAGGAGATCAACAGCTTCGATAGCGCCACCGACTTCATGGCCTCCGAGCAAGGAGGTCTCAAGTGCGTATGATGCGACAATAAGGACACTCTGAGAACCGAAGGTGAAGACCAATTTCCCAACATCCTACACCCTAATGTCGATGTTTTGTTACCAAAACAATGTACCACCAATATCGTCATTGTCTAAATTAAGTGAAAATAAGGACAACCCAGAAAATGTTAATATGGGAGGCTCTGTAGTGGGATTATCTATGGATGATGAGCATTTTGTTATTGAAAAGTTTGTCTTGATGTCTTGGCGTTGTCTACAAACTTTTCAAAATCCTTAAGGATGTGCCAAATATGATCAAATCGAAATCCCTTTTATACTTGACATCTTGCATGAATAATTCCTTGGCCTAAAGTAACCACAAAATTTTATGAACCCAAAAAAATTCAAAATTAACTCAAATAAACACTTACAACATCTTGTTCTAAAGCACCACTCAGATTTGAATTTTCTATCTATTGAATGAAACCTTTCAATTTTTCTAACTTTAGCAGTAACATTTTACATTTGACATTGCATCGATCTTTTGTTCTGATACTCGTAGTGCTAATTCTTTGTGTTATTATAAGCTTCCTCAACATGAGACCAAAGCTAATTTCTTGATTGGTTTTTACCAATAACAGGATCTTGAGAAATATATATATATATATATATAAATGACAAAGGTGTTTGTCTTAGTCAAAAGTGTAAGAAGAGCCTAATAAGGAAGCCATTTTTTTGGTAATAAGTGGTTGATTTCAAAATTTTCGCAATAATTAGTTGATTTAAAAACAAAAATATGAAAAAAAGGAGAAGATATGTCTATAAATAGAATGTAGGATTGTGAACTTGAAGGTAAGATGATAAGATGATGAAAATCTAATCTGACGGTGGAGATGATGATGAAATCTATCCAAGGATTTACATTTACTTAGTACAAATTTCCTAGCCATTTTTCCTTCTCTCCAAAAAAGCAAGATCCCTCTCTCAGCCTAGTACCACAAAGCTCAAAGAGGCCACCTTGTCTGCTTCCTGTTTAGGATTGCACTTTCTGCCTTCTTCGTTTTCAATGAAAAACAATTCCAATCTCGATCTCTGAAAGAGTTTTCCTTACCCCACAACATCTCCCTCCCTTCTTCGAGCCTTTGCTTAAATGGTTGGTTTTCTTGTATGAATTTATTGAAAAAGATAAAGATAAAATAAGATTTCAAAAATTGAAAATGATTGTGGAGATGATGATAAAATCCGTCTAATAGTTTACATTTACACAATATAGATTTCCTTAACTGAACTTATCAAAAAAGATAAAGATAAGATCAGATTTTTAGAAATTGAAACCAACAGTGGAGATGATGATGAAATTCATTCAACTTTTGAAAGTCACTATTTCAAGATTTCTTGTCTTTTGAATTGTAACTTCAAAATTGATATAAGCATATACTAACTTCTGATAGAACTCATTCATTTTGTCTATCTTTAAAAATGAATTTCAACATCGGAGGTCCATCTTATTTATCATCTTCTAGTTCGTCTTCATTTTCTGACGACGAAAATGAAGATGAGATATCACTCGTGAAAATTTTTGAAGCGATTAAGGCAAGACAACAAGCGATATTCCATGTTGCATCTAACAACAATATCCTCCTCACTCACTATCTTCATCAACAACAACTACGTGACTTGGGGAGGCTCAATTCCTGGTCATGTAATGATCTGTAACACCCCGAAATTAATTAAGTGTAATTAGAATACTAAATGGTGGATTAGTGTGCCATAATAAGTGTTTTCAACTTAAGTTTATCATTTTGTAAAAATTAAGAAAACTTATGTTATTTAGGTTAGATTTGAAGATTTGGATTCGGGAGGCCGAGACCCATGCGTGGAAATTTCTGGAATTTCCCAGATCGACAGGCCAAACTTTGTGTTCGACAGGCCAGATTCAAAGGATCGGCAGGCTAGATTCATCCGACCGGCAAGCCGAACCTAGAAATGTTCGACCGTCCGGACTTGGCTTTCCTGCAGGCCGAACTGTGCAGTTCGACCGGCCGAACCAGGGGGACTGGCAGGCCGACTGAACCTAACTCAAATTTTGTGATTTTTCACCCGTTTTCACTGTTTTGAACCCTGATTGAAAATTCAACTTTATAAAATGATTTTATAAACCTAAATGGCACACTAAGATACCATGAGATGATTTAGTATCATAGGATACCTCGGGTTAGATACTAATGAACTAAGTAACTATGCGTTTAGGAATTGTGCGTGGATCCACGAAGCTAACATATAGCAGACCGGGATTACGGTGTGGGATACTGACACAAAAATCGAGGTAGGACTTCTACCACTTTTCTTTGGTAGCCCTATTTCAAAATAATTTAAGCCAAAAAAATGGATTTTTATCAAATGTTTTCAATGACTGATTGGGAAATGATTTTGTTTAAATATCTTTACAAGCGGTTGCTTGAGAAATGTTCATAATGAACCTCATAATGAATGTGAAAGATCATATTTGGTAAAAAGAGATTTTAATAATCATGAAAAGATATATATGTGTATATATATATATATATTTGAGGGCATGATGCCATATCAGAGATCGAGTCGTGTAGTATGCGACCTTGGGGGCAGGTCCCGAAACTCAGCTGGGCCACTACGGTGGTGAATTACATATGGTTTGCCCAGAAAAAGAAAATGGTATTCTTTCTGGTCGACCTATTTAAATTGTTTTGGTAAGATTATATTTTTATTAAATTCTCATTTAATTATTTATTCATTTATTTGTTCTAGCTCGTTTTCTATATATTCATCTTATTTACAAAGTCTCTTTTAAAGTTGAATATTTTTCAAATATAGTCCTATTGAGCCTTTCGCTCATGTTTTTATTTGTTTTAAAATCTTACCCATAGGTGGACAACAGCTTAGGATCGGAGAAGAGTCCGTTGACCAGACTTACAATCAGTAGAAGCTTTGGGTAGGTTGTACTGTAGCAAGTAAGGCATGTAAACTCTTAACCTTTCTTTTCATGGACTGTGGTTGTATTGTAATATTGTCAGTACTACATGTGTGTGCACAATATGTGAGCCAGTGGGACCCATACTCGTTCCACCCCATATTTAAAGATTATTATTGTTCTCTTTATTTGTTTAATTACTTCGATGGTTTATTTTATTTCCTTAATTTATTTTATTCTAATCAAACGATTTTAAAATTATCTCATTTTGATTTATAAATCTAATTCTTAAACCCAATTTTTACTAAATCCTTATTTAATTATCTTAATTAAACCACCACGTCACCTCCCATACTCCGGGGCGTGACATGATCCCTCATGATTGAGAGAATGCTGATCATAATCTGTTCAACAACTACTTTGTCGAGACCCCACCCATGTTTCACCAGTTTTTTCCTTTCGTAGAGTAAATGTGGTGAAAGGTCATGAAGACTACTTTGAACAACGACGAGATGGGCTTGTAGACTCAGATTATTAAGCGACCATTTGTTTTGGGTATTCTTTCAATTTTTTAGACTCAAATTTGAATTCGAGTATTAAGAATCATTTGAATACATGTTTGTTTCACCCAAAATCCGAATCCTTTGAGTATCAATAATCCAAGTTTTAAAAGTTCTAACTCCCCTAAACTTTTAATACTCGAACATCTCTGCTACAGTAAAAACTAAAATTCTCTCTCCTATATTTGAGGAAAAAAAATCATAACTTCTTTATTTGTTATCCAATTGAGATGATTCTTTTTTCAGTGTATTTCTAGTGAAGAGAAAAATAAATTAAGATCTATATTGTATATTTTTTAAGATTATTATCATTAAGATTTTATTAGATTTGTTGATAAATCAAAAACTACTTTCACTACTTCTCTAAACACAAATTTCAATTTTATTATATACTCAAATTAAAACTTAAATGCCCATCCAAACGTAAATTCGGATAACAATTTAAATCATTAACTCAAATTTAATTCAAATCACACTAACTCAAATCAAATCACTAATTCAAACCTCTTACTAATTTAAATCAAATCACTAAGTTTACAAAAAGTAGCAGTCATGTTCCGAATGTTGACATATGGTCTACCTACAGATGCTACCGATAAGTACATTAAAATAATTAAGCCTACGGCGATTGAAAGTATAACGATATTTTGTCGCGCTATTGTGGAGGTATTTATGGAGTGGTATTTAAGATCACCTACAACTAACGATGTTGTCGGCTACTCCATATTAGTAAAAAACGTGGTCTTCCAAAAATGTTTGGTAGTCTAGATTATATGCATTGGAAATGAAAAAAAATTGTCCAATGGCTTAGGCAGGACAATACACAGGTCGAAGTGGATCACCAACTATCATTCTTGAAATTGTAATTGATTATGATTTTTGGATATGGCATGCTTATTTTGATTTGTTGGGCTCTAACAATGATATCAATGTATTAGAGTCATCCCATCTTTTTTCTAACCTCGCTCAAAGTATTGCTCCTCGCGCTCATTATGTCATTCAAGGAAAAAGTATAACATGGATTATTATCTAGCTGATAGTATATACCCAAAATGGCCCACAATTGTGCAAACAATTCATGATCATCGCAGTCAAAAAAAAAAAAAATTTGCCATACAACAAGAATCATATAGAAAAGGCGTAGAACGTGCTTTTGAAGTTCTCTAATTACGGTTTGCGATTTTGGCAGGATGGGCGCGTTTTTGGGAAAAAAAAAGATGTATTATATGATATAATGAGTGCACGCAATATTATGCGCAATATAATAATCAAGGATGAATGTGATATTATTGCACCAATTCAAGACGTGCTGGAAGCACCAACTCTATAAGTTGAAACAATAGTAGATAAAGATTCACAATTTCAATAATTCCTTGCTCAACATAGACAAATCAAGGATAAAGAGGCTCATATTGTGCTTCGAAAATGCATTAATTGATCATTTGTGATAGGAGTATGCTAATTCAGACGATTAAAATGACATTTAGAGTTTTTTTTTGTGCGCTTATGTTTTATATATTAAATGTAATGTTTGGTTGTAATTTTTTTTTCTTAATGTATTACTCGTATTTACCTGATTAAATTCTTGTTTAAATAAAAATATTAATTTATTATTATTATTTACAAGTTATTAGATTAATAAATATTTTAAATTTAACATGTTAGTAATATATGTGTGCATAATTGGTGAGATAGATTAATTGTTAGAATTATAAAAATAGAATATAAAAATAGATAAAGAAGAATATACATGGAATATTCGTTTTAGAGTAAAATTTGAGGTAAATGGATTGGAGATAAATTTCTTAGAAGGTATGAAATTACTCTATTTTAAAAACAGAGGAACTCTAAAATAGAGTAATGGATTGAAAATGGTCTAAGTATACTTTCCATTGCAACACTTGAATAGTAGTATGTTTATGAAATGATGTTTTTAAATTTACGTTATGATGATTATGATTATGGTCATGATTATGGTGCGAACTCTTGGGTTTGTTATGTACCAAAGAAAGTTAATGTTACAAAAGCCAAATCCTTTGTGGAAAAGAGTTCCAATAAAGGGAGCTAATGATTAATGAAGTAAGGGTCTTAATAACACAATATTAACATCATGTAAAAGGGCCTTAGAGCGAAACTTAAGAAAAGAATTGAACTTGGAAACTATATGATATACTTGCTGAGCATTAGCTCATATAGTTCTTTTGATGCATGTAGCTTCCAAGTCGAGGTTTCAGTTGACTTAGCATAATGGTCCAAGATCCTGTGACGAGTTTAGAAATATTGAGATGTAAAATTAGTGATTTTTAATGTCTTGCATATTGACAGTTGATTTTCAATAAAGGTCCCATATGTCGATTCAAACAAACAAAGAGTTGTAATATTTCACCTAGTCACTGACCATCCCCAACTATCCTTACATCGATATGAACAAACAATGTAAATTCGTTGAACTAAATAATGCTGAATGGTCTATATTGAACATATTGAACCCTCCCAATGAATGTCTTAATTTGCTCAATCGATCACTCCCGATTGTTTCAATTCATTCGAAACACATAGTGGGCTACTCTCATTGGGCCTTCACTCTTTAATTTGGGCCTGACCAAATCATGCCCCAATAATCAACTCAAAAAAAGAGTAAAAATTACATAATCTGTTCATTTTTTAAGGAGTGAATTAATATATGTCTTTGTTATGCAAATATTACTTATATGTCCCTTTTTTAAAATTTCATATATTCAAAACTATAAATTACCCTCTAACTAAATATTATCATGTATTTAAATTTTTATAACAAATTTTCTTATTTTTTGAATAGTTTAATTATCGAAAAAATATACACATATATTTTTTATTTTAATATATTACATTAATGCATCATCATTTTCACTTGAAGTCTTAAAAAAAAGAAATGAATGTCATCATGAACTTAATGATATAACAATTATATAACATATAAGATACACAAAAAGACTAAATAAATACTATATCATTAATTTAATTACATGTCACAAAAAATAAGAAATATCATTCACTTGAAGCCTTAAGAAATAAATGTCATTGCGTATTATTATCATTAGGTATCATTAACTCAATGATATATCAATTATACAACCAGTAAGACATATAAAAAAACTTAACAATACTGTGTTATTAATTTAATCACAACACCTTGTTGGAAAAATAGTACGTAGTGAAATTTTAAAAATTTTTATATCAGAGTATTTTTCAAAACACAAGTTTGACACATTATATACATAAATTTACCAAATCTTACCAACCTTGTAAATGCCAAAAAGCTTTCTCAATCAGTGAAGAGAAGTTACGTTCTAGAAGGATCTCAACCAACTAGCTTTCTTTGCTATTCTCTATCTACGATCGGAGTGTAACGCCCGAGCATTTTTACTACATTAAAAATGCAATAATTTAAGGATTATGTTAAGACAAAAATATAGTTTAAGAAAAAAAATAATGTATAATAATATAAAAAATTATACGGTATTAGAATAATGCAATGTAAGGATGTACATCGATAAAGTTATGCAGTATGAAAATTACACTGTAGAAGTAATGTAGTGTAGGAATTGGGCTGTTTAAGGATGAGCAGTATAAAAATTAGACTGTTTAAGTTGAAGCAGTATAGAAATAATATTGTTTGGAGAATATGGATGAATAAGAAATGCTGTAACAATATAGAGAATGTACCGACAATATAAGAAAAATACTGTCAGTATAAATTTAGACTGTATAAAGTTAGATAATATTGAAATTTCATTATGTAATGGATGAAAATAAATGTGGAAGGTTATGAGACCTCATGAACTATATAAAAAAATACCGACAGTATAGGAAAAATATTGTCAGTATAAACTTGGACTACGTAAAAGTTGGTAGGACACCTTGGAAGTTTTGATTGGGCCACCATATCCACTAATGTAGCCCAATCACATTTGGCCACCCGAGATAATCTAATTGATTACTAAGGTGATGACTCATCACCTTTTTATTAAAAAAAAAAGAAAGAAAAGAAAAAGGAAAAAGAAAAAGTGTGAATACTTTAATGATTTATGAGACCAAACTTGGTCTCCATGGTGGGAAAAAAGAAGAAGAGAAAACGTGAAAGGAAGGAAAGAAAGGAAAGAAAGAAAGGAAGAAAGAAAGGAAGGAGGAAGGAAAAAAATGTTTCATTTTTCCCCCCCAAAAATCGTCCCCTCCATGAAAGTTTCTTCAAGAAATTTAGATGAATTCTAAGCCTCCAAGGTATGCAAGGAACCAAGAGCAAGTGCTCTTAAGAAGAGTAGGGAGTTTTAAGGTAAAACTCAAAACTTTTCCCTATTGTATACTAGGGTTTTTGTTCAAGTTTTGATGAAATTTTTATGATGAGGTATGGGATTGATATCAAGAGGACTTTGAAGGATTTCAAGCAATGAAAAGGAAGGACAAGCCCTAGCAAGGATTAGTAAAATCTTAGCCTTGTTAATTAAGTTAACGTTTATGCTTCAATATGCATATTATGTGTTTGATGAAATGTTTTGACATATGGCATGTAATATGGACATTAAGGCATGGTTATTTTATGTTATATGTTGATGGTGATGATGATAGAAAAAAGAAAGTAATGGTTTTTGGGAAATTTCAAAAGGGACTAAATTGCAAGAAAAAGGGTATTCTTGGCAGATTTGAAAATGAGCCAAAAAGTCCCCCTAAATGTTATAATTTCAAAAAAGTTACAACACAAAAGTTGTAGAACTCGTCGAAACATTAAGATAACACAGGCAGTTTTTCAAAATTCTACTCGGTTGATAAGTTATGAATTTTACGAAATTTTAGGCATAAAATTTTAAGAAATGAAAACGTAATAAAATGTTTGGAATTCGACTATAGTGCTTTCGTAAGTTTTATTCATTGTGAAAAATTGAACGTTTTGCTATAAATTGGTCGTTTTTGTTTCTAGGGGCAAAAATGTAAATATTTTTGTATTTTGGACCAAAACTATAAAATTGTGTGAAAACTGAGTTTTCACTAGGGAACATTGATTTCCTACACTGTTGTAGGCAGTAAGCATTATAGATGCTAAGTTTTTAAGAAATTAAAGTTTAGGCAAGGAAATAATGAAAGAAAAAGAGATTAAGGGCAAAATGATCATTTTATGAAAAATGGCTAAAACAGACCTAAAATGCCCGATGTTGGAAAACGCTCCTTCATAGAAATTTTTTCGTAACATATAAGAAATGAAATGTTAAAGTTAAGCAATGAGTTTTATAGAGTTAAGAAATTGATGAAAAACCCGCCAAGGGTAAAATCGTCATTATAAAGAAAACGGCTAGAACGTAGTCGAACACTCCGATTTAGCATAACGTTCTTAGACTAAAAATGTTTCGTAATATGTTAAGTATTGAAACCATCATGTGAGACGGGTGACCTAATAAGGGATGTTCAAGTAAACGAAAGGTAACCCAGTAGGTTATATAATTAAAAGGAAAAGTAACCCCAATGGGGTACAAAACTAAGTGAAGGAAAGGTAAACTGATGGTTTATAAGGTTAAGTAAAGAGAAGGGTAAACCGATAGGATACCAAGTTAAGTTAAAAGGAAAGAATAGTTAATGTTTACGTTTTATTATCAATCGAGTGGATTGAAAAAAAGAAAGTTAATTAATGAGTCGGCTGTTGTATGATCAGGACACAAAAACTGACTAATGGAAGGAAAAGGAATGAGATAGGAAGGGAATAGAAAACGTTAGAGCTAAGTCCAAATAAGTTTCAAACTTCACCTACAGCATGAAGTAAATGATTTTTAAATATTTATGTATATGTTTATAAATGAGTTTGCAATTATTATGCAAGTTTTTTTTAAAAGTATGTTTACATTTATTATGCAAAAAGTTTTAAAGATTTAAAGCAAGATTTACAATGAATTTGCAACTGTATGTCTAAAGTCTATTTGCATATTGATATGCATAATGTTTTTAAAAGTTCAGGTTATGATTTTCAAAGTATTTAAATTATGTTTGGCATTTTGATAATGCATAATGTTTTATAATTTAAGTTATAAGTTTTATGATACATTTGTTATGCAATATGTTTCAGAATATAAGTTATGATTTGCAAAATATGTTTGTGTTATATGTTGCATTTGTTATGCAATAAGTTGCATTTGTTATGCAATATGTTTCAGAATACAAGTTATGATTTGCAAAATGTGTTTGCGTTTTATGCTGCATTTGTTATGCAATAGGTTTTAGAGTAGAAGATATGATTTGCAAAGATGTTAGCATATGATGTGTTAGCATTTGTTATGCTCATGAATGTTAAAAAGAAGGTAAAGCACAGAAGATAAAAGAAAGTGTCGTACCAGTCTCCTTGTCGTAAGGTAATGAAAGTAAAGGTTTGACCTCCTAGATGTAAGGTACATGACCTCGATGTTCGATGGTCTTAAGTCTTCCGCAAGGGAAGCATCATGTTTATGATCTCATAATTAATGATGTTGGCACGAACACTAAAGTAAAATAAGGAAAGTTAAAGTAAGATAAGGAAAGATAAGAAACAAGGATAGAAAGTTAAAGTAAGATAAGGAAAGTTAAGAATGTTCATAAGACACTCATAATCAAAAGTTCATAATTGAGCATAAATGAAAACATGCATTTTGATTTTTCTTGTTTTCCTTGTTATGAAACATTTATATGCTATGGAAAACATTCTAAGGAATGTTTTATATTAAGTGTTTATGAAAACATGAATGACGTTTATGAAGAGCAATCTGAGGATTGTTTTATGTTAAATATTTTATGAAAAGCGTTTATGAAAAACGTTACAGAAATACTTTATGAAAACGTTTATGAAAAATATTTTAGAAATGTTTTATGAAAAATGTTTATGAACAACATTTATGAAAAAAATATTTCAAGAGAAAGGTTTTTATGAGAAAAGTTTTTAAAGCATGTTTCAAAAATTTGTGAGATTATGTTTGAACTTACTAAGCTTAAGCTTATAAAAAGTTTCTTCATGCTGTAGGTAGTTTTATGGATGATCAGTAAGACCCGTTAGAAGAGGTGGGTGCTACGGAGGACATATGCGAAGATTTAGGTATGTATACCACCACAGTAAGTTTCCGCTGTACAAAGAAAACATTTTCCCACTATTTGATATAATGTTTTCAAAGTGCTTTAAAAAAAAGTCAAAGTTTTGATAAAGTCAAAGTATTAAGAAATGTTTTCAAAGATTTAAGATATAATTTACAAACTGTTTTATATAATTATAAAGTTAAGTTTTAAGTTACGTTTTAGTAAATGTTTCTTATTAAGTTTTAAGAAACGATTTGAAATGGTTTTAAAGGCAAGTGTTGAGTGAGGTCTCAACTTGAATGACGACAGTGGTTGCAACAGTTTTTAAGTACTTTTTAAAGAATGTTTAAAGAAAAAAAAAATTTGATTCAGTATTTTTCTTACTAAGTAAGTAAGATTATTATTTAAGA
>CAMOHE010051106.1:0-21910 GCA_946598075.1 Artocarpus hirsutus
TTCACCTCAATTACTAGGAGACATTGATATATTTTCTCAACCACCTTTTTAATGCTTCCTTCATCTTCTTCCACAACTTGCCCCATTTGCCCCCTCAATTATGTAGGTATTATTTACTAAAAGTCTCCAGGGGAGACATGATAATATTTTCTTTTAATGCTCATTTGTTTCTTCCTACCACTTTCCCCATAAACCTACAATTATCTCTCACTCCTCAATTATTTTGATGCCTTTTTTATTCAACCATCACCACCTTCTTCTCTAGTTTCTCATTCTCTTCCTTTCTCACTTCAATTTCTAACTAAAGACACAAAGCATAAATCTCTCTTTGCAGCCAAAGTAACTATAATTCCCAGCCATGTTTAAAGTTGTTTTGGAGTCAATTTAAGCTTATTTTTACCCGAACTTTGGTGTTTTTTAAAGGAATTTTGAGGTAAGTTTTCTTTAATTCAAACTTGGTTTTTAGTATGTGTTTCTCCATCTTTAATGTATAATTTTTGTGTTCAAAGTTCATGCAAATTTCTAATTATGTTAGCATGCATATTTGAGCATTTATGAACAAAAACTTTAGTCTTAAATTAAAACCGACAACCAACCTTTATTTTGGTTTGATGATGATTTTGGTATAAAACTCATGAGAATATGTTTATTATGATTACATGATGCATGCTGCATATTTTAGAATGATTTTGGGATTTTGATCAAGGATAATATGCTTTAAGTTAAAGAAGAACTTGACATTCTATAAACTTTGTAATACCTTCGTGGGCAGTGGCTCTTTCTTGAAATTTTGGGATTTGATGAAAATAAATTTTGTAAATTGGTTTGCATATTTAAAAAGTAGACATCCTTAGTTTTCCAACGAGCTATCATGATCCTAAATCGGAGTTGTATTTTATTTTCTATGAATTTTTCAATTCTCGGATTAGAAACTAATAAACCTACCAGTGGCAGTATATCACACGTCTACCTTAAGTAAACCACCTGTTAACCTATGTGCTAATTGTAGATAGTGAACCCAACTTTGCTCACCTTCTAATCCCTTAATCTCTTGCAACATTTCCAACACTATTCTAAGTAATTTATGAATTTTATTAGAGACTAACATTTGTAGATTTACACATAATTCATTTATGAATATGGTTATATGTTATGCTTTAGTTTTAATTGTCTTTATGAACGACTTAGGATCAAGGGTGTGTGGAGCTAACGTTAACAATTTTGAGATTAAAAGATTGTTGAGAAGCTTGAAAGGTAGGGATTCTATTACTCATCTTTTGTGAGGTTTTTATGGAATTAAAATTGATTGTTTTACCACAAGATATATGTATCTATGTTGAACTGCTATTATATGAGAATCACATATGAAACTATGACATGAACTTGCCCTGTATTGATTAGCAAGGAACATAACGAATTAACATATGTTGTTATAAATTGGGAAGCATAGTTAGGAAAATTGACTCTATAAATAATGATTAAACATTGAGAAATGATGAGACGTGAAGAGGACAGCGGTTACGTCCTTGGGCACGAATACCCTAAAAGCTAAAATAGGGGGGGAGGTGATGATAGTCCCTTAGGTCGAAAGTCCCAGAACGCACTGTACAGGAATCAACTAGGTGAGGATTCGGGACTTGATGTCCCCTCACCGGAACACTCTCGGAATGTTTAGAGTGTGGCCAAGCGTGCCCATTTGGGTTTCAATAAGTTGAGTGATAATTTATGTAATGTGGATACCTAGAAATAATGATGAATATTAATATTGTATATATGTATATGTATGAGACTTGATAATGATTAACTATGGTATCTACGAAAGATGATCATAATAAATCACATAATTTGGATAATGATGAAAACTAACTAACCATGCAGATTTAATGTGGTAAAGAACAAAACCTTAAGGTGAGTAATGGTTTTTCCTACTGAGCATGTTGTCGCTTATTCCCTTATATTTTCCTCTTTTCAGGACTCACTAAGTGTGAGATGGTTACAAGAAAAACAGTTGTGGAAACAATGTAGTTATATTACGTTGGAATTGTTTCGAATGCAAAGAATGATTTACATGATAATGTAAGCATCAATTGTTACTTTCTGTAACTGTATTAAGATTTGTTGAGGGTTAAAATGATGATGATGATAGTTGTATATTATTAAAATTTAAGGTGCTACATTAAACTGTGGTTTATTTATTTGTTTATGTTTTATTTTTATTTTGAGAGTTTCTATTTAAGTCCCGAGGAAATTACTTTGATGTTTTATCTTTATTTTCTGATTTTCATTTTATTTATTTAAAAACTGTTAACCCCCATATAGAGGCGTTACAGAATTTTTGGTATTAGAGCCTAGGTTCGGTTAACCTAGGGAGTGTAGCACCACTTTGCAAATTCGTTTTTGAGATGTTTTTGAAGTTGAATTTTTATTGTCATCATCAAAATGAACCTTCAAATTGATTTATACAGTCTAGAATGAAAGTATTAATAATCATGAGGGAGTGATAATTATATGGAACAGGTTTATAAGTAGAATGCTTATGCGAGATTCGTATAATACTTGAATCTATAAGCATATATAATTCATATAGAATGATGAGAAATTCATATCGATATGGGGATTTAGGAATCTTTTAATTTCGTGAAAAGTAATAAAAAATATAAGGTTTGATTTGTTGATCTCAAAGTTTGGCATTGATATGCCATATACTTCGTAATTGATTCAGATCTAAGCAATGATTATGTGTGAATTCGGTGGAGTACATAAGTATCAATAACTTTTCTTGAAAGTTTTGTTTACATGAAGAATATGAGATAAATTAGGAATCCATGGTATTGAATCTTAAGTGAGATAAATGTTAGATTTTTGGTGTGTTGAGACTGTGTAAAAGCAAAGAATGTATAAATTTTAAGATTAGAATATTTTGTTGCGTACATTGTGCTCTAGTAAAGTCAATGATTTTTATGAATAGATGTAGTGTAAAAATGACTAATCGAAGTTTCTTTAAGTAAATCATAATATTTAAGGCACCTACGATGATGTCAAACCTTTATGATGAAAGATTTAACTTCTAGGTGTTTAGATGTGAATCTTTTGGTTGCCTGAGGTTTTATTATATGAGGAAATTAAGTATTGTATAAATGAAATTGTGAAAATTTTTTATGTGCTTGAGTAGTAACATCAAAAGTCTCTGCTCATTGATATGGTCTATGTTGGAAGACGTAAATCATATTGATTTCAAGGTTGGTCACATTCTAAGCCCTTGGTAGTAATGATGATGAGGCCATTGATAGATGTTAAGTATTAAGGATGACATATGAGTGAATGCATTGTTCAATAAGGCTTTCATTTAAACAAATTATTTGAGTTACTAGATGATTGTGTTGTTATGGAATGATTTAAATACCATTTAGGAAGACCCTTGATTGTCGTGAAATTAGATTTGTTGTTTATAGTTATTTTTATTTTTTGTGGACTTTGAAATGGGCATAAGATCTGTGTGAATTAGTTTTTAATTTTATGTTTGTTATTTAACTTGTTCTAAATATGTGAAGGCCTATTTCAACTTTGAACATTTGGGCCTAGTCCAAATCCTGAATCAATTTGACTCACATTGTCTCTCCCACATGGCTTTTATATGTGTCATCTATAGTGGTTTAATCATTGTTTACATATACGTCTATTGTGTATGGGAGCTTATTTCTCTGAGCTCACACTCTCTCTCTTAATTTGTTATTCTCTCTCTAGAACTTCTTCTTCGTCTAAAGGAAGAAGGAATTCTAGGATTATGTAATTTGCTGTCTCAATTTTTCCTTTCTATTTACTCTCCTTTCATCTTATCATAGACCCAAAGTACTAACACCTGATAAAGTATTTCCCATCACTCTCCCAAAAGATTCTCAGAAAGAAATACAAGGCCAGGATCACTCGGTTGTGTATTCTTATGCGTTTTGGCATCCCTTGTGATGTGAGAATGTTGATAGAAGGGAAGGTCCATCTGAATGACTTCAGTCAAGATGTTGGTTTACCAGGAACGTGTACCAGTCGTAGTGCCATGAAAAGAAGAGCTCGTGCTATCGTAGTAACGTGCAGTAAATGTGGAAGACAAAATTGTAACGGTAAATGTACTTCACCTGGTTATATGTCTACGAATAGAGAAGATAAAATAAGGTTTTGCAGGGATGGACTTTTAAGGAGAACTTGGATAGCATCCATCCTCCTCTTCATGGTCACCCTAGTGAATATGTTTAAGGAGTTATTTTTAAACTCTGGCCTACATTTCACGCAGAAAGACAACGTCTTAGGAATATGGTATTACTAGATCCTGTTTGCCAAGCCATAAGAAAACTGGACGGGGAATAAGTCATCACTCTATAAAGGTTTAGTCTTTGCTTATTTGAAACGGTTTTAGTTGATGATCAACAGTTTGTGTTTTTCTTTTACTCAGAATATTTGCCTTTGTGATTGAAATAATTATGATTATTAGATTGACACAGTAAGTGTTAGTATCTCATTTAATTTATGATTTTCTTAAATATATATACATAATAAAATATATTATCTTATCAGACACGTCACATACGGTACTGTAACATGTTTAAATTTTGAAAACTTATCTAGATGTTTCAAGATTTATGTGTCAAAATTTAAAAAATTCTACAGTATTTGTTGATTATAAGGATTTTCTAGATTCGGTATGCATTTGTCAAAAGGTCTATAGTTGTGTCAAGAGTGTCTTTTGTTAAATTATTCTCAATTATCAAAAGTTATACAATTAGAGTCTAATCTTTTTCAAAAAGTAAATCAGATTTTCCATAAACTGTCAATCGCTTTTTCTTATTTTCTTATATGCACAAGATTTTATTTAAATATTTGGATTACCTTTTCATTACCTACTCGTCTATCTTTTTAGTCCTTTTACATATTCTTCATTCTTAAAACCCCAAATAGAACCCCGAGTTTAAGTGGAGTAGACATAAAGCAATCACTTATATAAACCAAATATGTCTATCTCCTAGTCCGCCAAGAAAATAAAAAATGTATGTGTCTTTTGTGGATCTAGCCCTAGAAAAGATAAAGTCTATCTAGAAGCCGCAAAACACTTAGGGCAAGTCCTAGCACATAGAAAGATTAACTTGACCTATAGGGGTGGTAGTTTAGGATTAATGGGAAATGTGGCAACAACAACTAAGTTTGGTAGTGTTGAAGTCCTAGGGATTATTCCTCGAGTCTTAGCTGAAGGGAACCTTTGTGGAAAAACAATAGGTAAGGAGAAAAGAGTTTTGGATACCCCTGAACGTCATAAAGTTATGATTGATAATTCTGATGCTTTTATAGCATTACTTGGTAGTCTAGGTACTCTTAAAGAAATATTCGTGGTTGCTAGTAGGTATTTATTAGGCTTTCATTCCAAACCCTTGGGACTTTTAAATGTAAATGGTTTTTATGATAGTCTTTTCAAATTTTTAGATTACGCTGTGGAGGAAAACTTTATTGTGGAATCGGAGAGACAAATCTTTGTTATTGCTTCAACCGCTGAGGAATTGTTAGATTAGATGCAAATCATCCATCCGGAGTCCGACACTTCAACGTCCAAGCTTAAATGGGAGAAGGAAAGCCAAAAGCAACCATTTAATTTAAATCTCAGTTAGTAATCTTTTGGTTTTATCCTTGGCATGTTGGCATGTGTCCGCATTTTGAGTGTCACGAATAATCGTTTACCTTGCATTTTCTATTTCTTGTGGTATGCCATTGTTAAAACTTTTAGATTCATTGAGCCTAATGCCGGGATGGCTGGATACGGAGTACTTGATGCTCTAGAAACGCATCCTACTTAAGGTCCGATCTTTTGTTTATCGATGCTTTTGTATTCTCTAAGCATGCATGACATGGATAACTGGATATACGGAGTGCCTTGTACTCTCGAAACGTATCCATATCATGTTTGTAATGTGTAGCATTCTGTAAATATTATATGGAAGTACCAAAGTCAATTGTGGGGATACTCAGTAGAATATTATGAGTCTGTTATATGGTAAAATGTTTGTGTGCCATGAAGGTAGTTGTTTAATGAAAAATCTGTCGAGTTTGTTAGTAACTAAGAAATCCTTCTAATGTCTCTATGTACTAGTTCAATGCATAATTTTGAATGGAAGTACTTGTGTTATATATCTAATAATTATGTCTTAGTTTATTAGTTGGAATATGAAGTTAATCATGCTTGACTTTTCTTTGCTCAGAAAGGAAAAAGAATTTAGGGATGAAGTATGTAGAATTTCTCGAGCAATCTCCTTATTGTAATTGTAAATCACAGTCCAAAGATAGTGAAGGACTGAAAAATGGTATGATCAACGTTTGTGTTTTTTGATCAAAATGTTAAACCATAATACGATGTTATGAATTTGAATCAAGTCATAAATACCCTTGTTTAAG
The DNA here is from genome assembly GCA_946598075.1 of Artocarpus hirsutus. NCBI lineage: Eukaryota > Viridiplantae > Streptophyta > Magnoliopsida > Rosales > Moraceae > Artocarpus > Artocarpus hirsutus. The sequence goes on from CAMOHE010051106.1 coordinate 6,430, forward strand.
TATTTAGTATTCAGAGTGAGGTTTATACTCTAAGCAAATAAAAGGAGATGCAAAAACCACATTTGGAGACAAACAACATTGGCGGTTTAGAGTCGGAAGTGTATATCATAATGGAATTGTGATTTTTATTAGTATTATTAGATTTGAAATTTCGAGGACGAAATTTTTAAAGGGGAGGAGAGCTAAAACATCCGTTATTTTAACGGGTATGATTTTTATAAAAATCATACGAATAAAATGTCACGTTAGTATTTCTTAACAAGTCTCCATAGGAAACATTCAAAATTTACCTATAATCCACTTCTACCAACCTTGTCCCCCTACATTAATGCTCAATTAAGTAGCCTTTTTCTTATTTGGCTAAAGGTCTTTGAAGGAGATATAGAATTAATTCACTTAAATTACTAGGAGACATTGATATATTTTCTCAACCACTTTTTTAATGCTTCTTTCATCTTCTTCCACAACTTGTCCCATTTGCCCCCTCAATTATATAGGCATTATTTACTAAAAGTCTCCAGGGGAGACATGATAATATTTTCTTTTAATGCTCATTTGTTTCTTCCTACTACTTTCCCCATAAACCTACAATTATCTCCTGCTTTTCAATCATTTTAATGCCTTTTTTATTTAACCATCACCACCTTCTTCTCTAATTTCTCATTCTCTCCCTTTCTCACTTCAATTTCTAACTAAAGACACAAAGCACAAATCTCTCTTTGTAGCCAAAGTAACTATAATTCCCAGCTATGTTTGAAGTTGTTTTGGAGTCAATTTAAGCTTGATTTTTACCTGAACTTTAGTGTTTTTCAAAGGAGTTTTGAGGTTGGTTTTCTTTAATTCAAATTAGTATATGTGTCTCCATCTTTAATGTATAATTTTTTTGTTCAAAGTTCATGCAAATTTCTAATTATGTTAGCATGCATATTTGAGCATTTATGAAGAAAAACTTGAGTCTTAAATTAAAACCGACAACCAACTTTTATTTTGGTTTGATGATGATTTTGGTATAAAATTTGTAAGAATATGTTTATTATGATTATATAATGCATGCTGCATATTTTGGAATGATTTTGGGATCTTGATCAAGGATAATATGCTCTGAGTTAAAGAAGAACTTGACATTCCATAAACTTTGTAATATCTCTATGGGCAGTGGCTCTTTCCTAAAATTTTAGGATTTGATGAAAATGAATTTTGTAAATTGGTTTGCATATTTAAAAAGTAGACATCCTAAGCTTTTCAACGAGCTATCATGAGCCTAAATCAGAGTTGTATTTTATTTTCTATGAATTTTTCAATTCTTGGATTAAAAACTAATAAACCTACCAGTGGCAGTATATCACCCGTCTACCTTAAGTAAACCACCTGTTAACCCATGTGCTAATTGTAGATAGTGAACCCAACTTTGCTCACCTTCTAATCCCTTAATATCTTGCAACATTTCTAACACTATTCTAAGTGATTTATGAATTTTATTAGAGACTAAAATATGTAGATTTACACATGATTCATTTATGGATGTGGTTATATGTTATGCTTTAGTTTTAATTGTCTTTATGAACGACTTAGGATCAAGGGTGTGTGGAGCTAACGTTAATAATTCTGAGATTAAAAGATTGTTGAGAAGCTTGAAAGGTAAGGATTCTATTACTCATCTTTTGTGAGGTTTTTATGGAATTAAAATTGATTGTTTTACCACAAGATATATGTATCTATGTTGAACTGCTATTATATGAGAATCACATATGAAACTATAACATGAACTCGCCCTGTATTGATTAGCGAGGAACATAATGAATTAACATATGTTGTTATAAATTGGGAACCATGGTTAGGAAAATTGACTCTATAAATAATGATTAAACATTGAGAAATAGTGAGACGTGAAGAGGACGGCAGTTACGTCCTTGGACACGAATACCCTAAAAGGTAAAATAGGAGGAAGGTGATGACGCTCCTTTGAGTCGAAAGTTCCAGAACACACTGTACAAGAATCGACTAGGTGAGGATTTGGGACTTGATGTCCCCTCATCGAAACACTCTCAGAATGTTTGGAGTGTGGCTAAGCGCGCCCATTTAGGTTTCGATAAGTTGAGTGATACTTTATGTAATGTGGATACTTAGAAATAATAATGAATATTAATATTGTATATATGTATATGTATGAAACTTGGTAATGATTAACTATGGTATCCACGGAATATGATCATAATAAATCACATAATTTGGATGATGATGAAAACTAACTAACCATGCAGATCTAATGTGGTAAAGAATAAAACCTTAAGGTGAGTAATGGTTTTCCCTACTGAGCATGATGTCGCTCATTCCCTTATATTTTTCTCTTTTCAGGACTCACTAAGTGTGAGATGGTTACAAGAAAAACAATTGAGGAAGCTATATAGTTATATTACGTTGGAATTGCTTCGATTGCAAAGAATGATCTGCATGATAATGTAAGCATCAATTGTTACTTTTTGTGGCTGTATTAAGATTTGTTGAGGGTTAAAATGATGATGATGACAGTTGTATATTATTAAAATTTAAGGTGCTACATTAAACTGTAGTTTATTTATTTGTTTATGTTTTATTTTTATTTTGAGAGTTTCTATTTAAGTTTCGAGAAAATTACTTTGATGTTTTATCTTTATTTTTTTATTTTCATTTTATTTATTTAAAAACTGTTAACCCCCATATAGGGGCGTTACACAATCCAAAACACAACTAGAGTATGCTATTGCGATTGGTAGCTTGATGTATGTTATGCATTGTACAAGGTTAGACATTGCTTTATAGTGTGCAAAATGGCAAGGTCCTTGAGTAACCTAAGTGTTGAACATTGGAATGCAATTGGATGGATACTTGGTTATCTTAAATGAACTTTTAATTTAGGTTTGTTTTATAAAGATTATCTACGGTACTTAAAGAGTACTCAGATGCTAGTTAGATAACTAGTGCAAGTGATAATAAATCCACTTCCAGTTAGATTTTCATAATTGCGGGAGCTGTGTCTTAGGCTTTTAAGAAACACATGTGCATAACTTATTCAACGATAGAGTCTGAGTTTGTTGCACTTGCCGTTATGAGCAAAAAAGCAGAATGACTATGAAACACTACTATAAATAGGAGATTAGATGACATCTATTTTATGACGTTTTACAAAAAACTATCTTATGTATAAAAAAACACATGATGGAAAATTTCGTTTTTGAAAATTTCTATGTGTACATAAGACAACAATTTTTATAAAAACCATCATTTAATGTGCTAGACTAGATGATGGTTTTCTAAAAACTGTCGTGTAATGTGCTAGGTTAGACGATGGTTTTAGAAAACCGTCGTCTAATTCAACGATTTAAAAAAAAAATGACAGACTTTTTTCCTGCTCATTCTTTTGCTAAAAATTTTTAAAGTTTCTCATCCCCTTCTTAAATTTTGAACACTCTTTTCTATTCCATTAACATTCTTTTCCATTGTATTCTATCAAATTTACAAATTTTAAAGTTTTCCTCTTAAATCCCCCATTTTCTCTCTAAGTTCTCTCCATTTTTCTCTTCCTACTATTTCTTCCTCACCTTCTAACTCTTTCTCTAAATTCCTTCTATCCTCCTACTCTCTCTTTCATCTCTTATCTTCTATCCTCCCACTCTCTCTTTCATCTCTTATACTCCTCAATCCCTTAACCCTCATCACCGACGCCGTGATTTACTGCCAAACCATTATTGTTGCCGTTGCCGACTCTACCTCTGGCTCCTTCTTGATCACCAAAGTTTGGGTACATTTTGAGTCTCTTAAAATTTCCTTCATTTGAATTTATGCTTTTTTTTTTGAATTTTCAGTTTTCATTATGTTTGGTTAAGTATTTTTGTTGTTGTTGTTGTTGTTGTTATTTTTATATTTTGTAGATAAACTTTGGCTATGATTCTTGAAATATTTGGGTTATATGAGTATTTATTATATATGTCTTTGAAAATTGTTATGTATATTTTTTACGTTGGTACGAATCAAGTTTATCAAAGAAGAGGACATAAATTTGTGAATAATAGTTAAAATTATTCTTTGAGAAGAAATTGTTTTGACAAAAAAATGTATTTTTTAACTTTTTTCAAGGTTTTTAACGATGGTTTTTACCAGAACCGTTGTCTAAAGTGGCTAATTAGACGACGAATTGTATGGAAACTATGGTCTAATGTGTACTTAGATGACGGTTTTACTAAAACGGTTGTCTAATGTGAATTAGACGATGGTTTGGCTAATTGTCGTCTTATCTTTAGCCGACAGTTTTATCTTCTAACCATCTATTTGTACTAGTGGAATTTATTGTTTGATAGAGTTGTGGCCACAGCTAGTGTCATCTCTCTCTCTCTCTCTTTTTTTTTTTTTGTATTGCAATAGTGAAGCTATATTGTCTAGAGCTTATAACAAAGTGTATAATAGAAAGTCTAGACATATTAGCTTGAGACATGAATTTGTGAAGCAATTAATAATAGATGGTCTCATTCAAGACTCAGTCAAGGACATATCTAGTGGAATAGCACTTAGTTTAGGATGAATAAGAACCTAGTAGATCCCTTGACAAAAGGTCTTTCGAGAGACTTGGTCAAGGACACATTTAGTAGAATCAGACTGAAACCTTTCTATGAAAGAGTCACTATGATGGTAACCCACTGTGTAATAGTTGTACTGCTGTTCCATAGTTAAATGGGTAAGAGTAAGTCATTGTTATGTGACTGGTTTGGTACCAAAAATATATTTGTTCCTTTCAAAATGTTTAGTACAAGTAACTACATATCGAGGTTGAGTGTATACTTTTAATGAAGTTCAAATCTCAAGTAGCTAAAGACATGATTTGAAACTTCACCTAAGTAAACCCAAGAAATGGTGCCTTTTGCAATAAGACTGCGGTTTAGTTTTATAAATTTTTATGAATCTAAGATAGAGCATAATGCTGGAATAGTGCTAAATGATTGGAACATAATTTGAAATCTAGGATAGCTCATATGTGTTGTATTTTTGATATTTTTTAAGAGATAAAATTCAATGCATAGCATACTATTGAGTTGTGAATCATTTGAAGTATATTCACAAATGAAGGTTAAAATCAAAAGATACCTATATGTATGAGTTTATTGTTGTTTAAATCTAGAGAAATATTACAATCTACTAGGAGATTGTAATATGTCTCTCAATTTGCTTGGAGTCAAAGACACATATAAAACAAGAAAAATATATATCCTTCACGTGTTTAGAATCAATATTTAGCACCCTGATGTTGGAATCAATTTCGGGACATAAAGCAGGCATTGGCACCCCCGCCGATGGTGTTGCAGCGCTAGCCAGTGCCATGATGCCAAAAAGTTGGGTTTGCGATGTTGGCGTGCAGAAAACTGACACGGGTGCTGGGAAGGCTGGTTTTGTGTAATACCAGCTTGTTGTTCTGGCGCACTACAGTGTAGTAGTCAGCACCGAATGCCAGAAAGTTGGCGTTACGACACCCACCAGAAAAAGTGCTGATTTGAATGTTGTCATTTGAGTTGTTTGGAACCAATGTTCTTATTGGTCGTATGTTTTCATACGAACTTGAATATTAATTAGCAACATACATATCTATTGTAACAATTGTATTGTTTCACCTTTATATGAAAGGTTGCAAGGGTTGAAATGATCAAATCAGTTCATTAAAAGATACTCCTAGTGTTATTGAATTTTTAGAAAATTTACAGGTTTCAATCTTATTTTAGAGCTTAATATTATTGCTAGATATTATGTTCAAGGGATTATTATATCTTGGGGGGAATTTACTGTTAAAACCCATTAAGAAACTTAGTAGCATGGGCAAATAAAACCTTTATGAAAAATATTCTTTTACGCCTCAAACTTATTCATATTTTCAAATTTTCTTAGTTTCACATGTTGGTTTACCCACAAATTCTCCAACAAGTCATCATGCCATCCTAATATGATGCATGTCAAAAAAACTTTTTTTTTCCTTAATTCCAATAAAATAAGAACTCTAAAATCTAATAATAATTAACTGCTCTAATTGTCAAATTTCCTCTAAACATATATAGAAATTTAAGTCAATAAAACTGATTCCTTAGCTTCTGGTAAAAAAGATATACCAACTTATATGCGGTAGGCAACCAAAGTAACGTTATAATATACCCAATTAAATAAAGACAGCCACAATCTGCTCATTAATATATATATATATATATATATTAACTAATTCATCCTTTCTTGATTTCCAATCTATAGCTTCCTCCTTATAGGCAGTTTCTTTTAAGTTGGAAGTTTTAAACAAATCACACTTACTAACAACGTTCATTCTTGTCGGTTTGCTCCCTCTCTACGGAACAGAATAGAACCAGATGTTTGCTTATAGTCTTCTCCAACTCAATTTTGGAGTATATTCATCTCCGAGACTGGTACTATAGGTTGTCGTCTAGGTTAGAATTTGGGAAAAGTTATAATGGCGCTTAATATCCCATTATTTTTAAAAGGATATTTTCTTAGGTACTTGTAATATTTGATGGAATATAGACTTGCTAAGAATTTAGGCTTCCATCTTATAAGTTAATGTTTGTTTTTATGATTTAATAATATGGGACTCGAAATTCTTTTTCCTTTTTTATATCCCCACAAAGTGGTGCTTTTTTTAGAGTTACTAATCTTATATTAGATAGATTGAGCCACTTGTTTGAACTAATTGGGCTTTAATACCATGATGGAATTTGGACTCACTAGGACTTAGGCTTCCATTTATTCTTATATATGTGTGTGTATATATATATGAATTACTGGTCTCAAACAAATATATGTGCACTTGGGTGTTTGGGAAAAAATTAATCAAATACTTAGTCACATAGCATGTGCTTGATCAAACAGCCTCTAATGGAATTATTTTTTTGCAAATTCATGTCTTGTTTTCTATCTGTATCTAAAATTAGGTATAATTTGGCTTGTATATAAGTACTCAATTAGTCGGTGCATGGAGCGTATATTAATATTATTAAGAAAAAATAAATAAAGAAAATATAAAATTTTGGGGGAGGGGGGAGATTTAGAGGGAACAGAAAGTAATTTTTATAAAATTTTATATACAATATTAAAAGAAAAAAGTTTGAGAAGCAGCCATCCACCTTTGTCCACGCATGGTTCTGCCTACGATGTAAGGGTTCATAACTTTAAAAAATGTCTACATGGAACTTGAGGAAGAAACGTTAGCGATAAACAATAAGATACACGGTGTACTCCACATGATGAGTTTACCCCATCTGTCGACAATATGATCTTTTATATATATATATATATATATATATATATTACGATATTGCGATATTGCGATTATATCGTGTGAAAGAGACCAATGGTAATTGACAAGGCCGCTTATAATAAGCTATTTGATTGGAAATTAAGAAACATGTGCGTATTGATCAAGTTTTATATTTCCAATATGTACATTATATTTTAATTATTACATCTTAGTGGAGCTGATGAAGGGTGTTTTGAGATTAACGTGCCATGGGAAAAAGGCTATTAGGTATTTATTTGTGATAAAGAATAAGCAACTTGCACTTGCAATAGATTAGTTGAAATATTAATGAAAGTTGGAGGCACAAAATTCTAATATATGTAAGGTGCCGCTGAATGACAGTGTTTTGCTTTTAGTGACGATGAGTTTCGTATCAATTTTTTATTTTTATTTTTATTTTTATTTTTTTTGCTGTGTAATTTTGATAAGCTTTTCGTGACGATGTGTTTATTAAGCTCTAGGCGTTGCTTCTTCTTTACTTCTCTGCTGCAGCGCACCCAGAGCAACTTTTGGGGACTAGAACACTAAGCTGTTTATTTATTCATTATTTATCCTAAGGTATATATATTCACGAATTAGATTTGTTTCATTAATTGATTGAACACTACTCACAAGTCAAACTAATTGTGATGCTAACTGTTTTCCTTTTTTTATTTTTTATTTTAAAGAAAATCTTGGGCAAAGGAAGGGATCTCCTAGCTAGTCCACCCGTCACAAATATTGCAAAAAGTAATATTGGAGATCCATATAGAACGCATGTAGTTAGAGTTTTAATCACTCCACTAATAACTATGTCTTTCCCATTGTAAAATCCCACCATAATTTAGTGATGGGGCAAATAGTAATTACCTAATTTCTAAGGATACTTTTACACTACTACTACTCCTTTTACCGTCGCGCAGGCTGCTATACCAAACTTTTCTCTCCAATCCTAATTTAGATATAAAAACCACAATATATTTAGAGACTTAACCCCAACCATAAACCAAATCACCAATGTATTTAACTTAAACATTCAAGAGAATAATATGTATATCGAGTTTTAATAAAATGAAACGAAAAAAGCACACAACTAATCAAAAGGCAAACAACTAACCAAACACACTAATGTCTTTTTGAAACAAACTATTATATAGATGGTGAATAACTCTGATTGATCAAAATCAGGAGACCAAAGTTACTACGCCCACCATAGTGTTGCAAAGACCAAGGACAAGGGGATTAAATATAAAGACTACATCGAAAAATTGGAAAACCATTTTTATTATTACAACTAAAAACCAACAAAAAAAACTAAATCTAAACGATGAAAATATCAATGCGATTATATGACAAGCATGTAAATTAAAATAAATAAGCAAAAACAAAATGAGGCTGACAAGATTTCTCATGACGAGATGACCACTACCAATTAAAATAAGCAAGGAAGTCATGACACAACAAGCGAGCAAAAAGCACACTAAAAATAAGCCTAGCCTCTGATGTGTGAGAGCCATGCACTACTGTCTTGCATGTTAGAGAGATTGTAATATACACTACAACAAATTCAAGATTATACGACTTTCATTTAATGACTGTTTCTCAAAAACCATTGTGATAAGGCAAAAAAAACGCAGTGAATTACACCTGCGAACACGAAAACCATCGTGGTAAGTGCGAGGAGCTACCACAACGGTTTTTTAAAAAATCGTCGTGGTAACTTATACTTACCATGACAATGATTTAAAAAACCATCGTGGTAACTCACTACTAGAAACTTGAGATTACACAACCCTTATTTAACGACGTTTTTTCAAAACCCATTGTGGTAAAGAGAGGTAAAAACACAGAGAGTACACCTGAAGAAACAAAAACCGTCGTGTTAGTGTGTGAAACTTTTTACGATGGTTTTAGTAAAAACCATCGTAGTAGGTTAATTTGGGTGGGGAATTAAAAATTTCGAATAAGGAACCTTTAACTACAATTTTTATAAAAACTGTCGTGAAAGATTCTGCAACTTGGCGGCTACTTAAATTTAAGCGAGGGACTAAAAATTTCAAATATGCAGACCTTTCACGATGGTTTTTATAAAAACCGTTGTGAAAGGTTCCGCATATCAAAAATATCGAATATCGGGACCTTTTACGATGGTTTTTATAAAAACCATCGTGAAAGTTTCGGCATCTTGGCCCATGCTTAAATTTGAGCGAAAAACTAAAAATTTCAAATATAAGACCTTTCACGACGGTTTATATAAAAACTGTCGTGAAAGGTTTCGCATACTAAAAATCCGAATATTGGGACATTTTACGATAGTTTGTATAAAAATCATCGCGAAAGCTTTCGCATCTTGTCGTGTGCTTAAATTTGGGACCTTTTACGACGGTTTTTATAAACTATCATGAAAGGTCCCATATGTCTTTCACAATCGTTTTTGTAAAAACCATCACGAAATTTTTTGCATCTTGGCACGTGCTTAAATTTAGGCGAAAGACTAAAAATTTTGAATATGCGGACCTTTCACGATAGTTTTTATAAAAACTATCGTTAAAGTTTTCGCATCTTGATGGGTGCTTAAATTTAAATAAGAGACTAAAAATTTCAAATATGCGGACCTTTCACGACGGTTTTTATAAAAACCATCGTGAAAGTTTTGGCATCTTGGGGCATGCTTAAATTTAGGTAAGGGACTAAAAATTTTAAATATGTGGACCTTTCACGATAGTTTTTATAAAAACTATCGTGAAAGGTAATTTTGTATAACCTTTCATGACAGTTTTTATAAAAACCATTGGATAACCTTTCATGACGGTTTTTCGTGAAAGGTCTCGCATATTTGAAATTTTTAGGCCCCTACTTAAATTTAAGCACGCGCTAATGCCATGGCGTTTCTTCAACTCAAACCCTCTCTAACTCTTAAACCCCTTTCTCTCTCCCTTTTTTCTCTCTAACTCCTTCCCCCACAGCCCAATCACCGACGAAGCCAGCCACCCATGACATTCCATGGACTTTGACATTCTCTTGTCACTCTCTCTATGACCCCACCATCGTTCGACTCATCCTTCAACAAACTCGACGCCGTTTGTTGCTGTTCGTCCTCATCCTTTGACATTCCACTAACTATCTGCCGTCGTTTGACTCCTCCCTTGATGTTCTTTCGACTCCACTACTGTTGGTAAATTTCAAACTATTAGTTTTAGTTTTAGTGTTATTGTTAGTTCTAAACTTAGTATTCTTTGATTATTTTAGTGTTATTTAGCTTTAGTTTTATTTTTAATATTAGTTACATTACTTTGTTATTTGTCATTTAGTATGTGATACTTGTATTTGGTGTTTAAAAGAATTTTGAACAACGTTAGCATTTTGGTGTGGGAATAGGTTACTTTCTATGTGTTTGCGGTGCTTAAGTATTATTGTGATTCCCACTACATGTTTGATGAAAAGCTTCTATGACTATGTATTTGTGTTTGTGTTTGTGTTTATGTTTTAGTTAATTAGTTTTATTTTTAATATTTTTGTTAATTTTATTTATTTTTGTTATCGTTTCTTTACCTCACACATAACAACATGGACTTAGACACTAAGAATCCATCAACTCTTGTGCAAGCATAAAAAAAGTACATGACTTTAAAATGTAAATATATATATATATATGATTTTATAAAAATTTTATAGTTCAATATAATTATGTGATTATGAAGTCAAGGCATTATATTAATGGTGAAAATATGGGACTATTCATATTGTGGGAAACCAAAAATTCTGGTTTTTTTTTTTTTTAGCTTTAGATCAACTTTTTCACGAGGGTTTTTATGAAAACCGCCGTATAAGGCTAAGCTTACATGGCAGTTTTCATAAAAACCGTCGTGTAAGCTTAGCCTTACACGATAGTTTTCATAAAAACCGTCATGTAAGCTTAGTGTAAAGCTAAGCTTACACGACAGTTTTCATAAAAACCATTGTGTAAGCTTAGCATTTCACGACAGTTTTTAGTGAAAACTGTTGTGGTAGCCTCGTCCCAAGATCCTAGAACCCTGCCAAAATAAGGATTCTACGACAGTAAAAAACCGTCGTGAAAAGTTTTGATGGTATCACAACGGACGATTACACGACGGTTTTTTAACCGTCAAGAAAACATACCACGATGGTTTTAAACTGTGTGTAATCTACAACTTCTACTAGTGATATCTCTCATATGTTATTAGATTATTAGACACATCAAAGATTGTGGAAAATACATATTTTTTAATTATCTTGAAATTAACGAGTAGTATTGCGACACTAGAAATTGAGGCTGCGGCACTGAAGGAGCTAGGCTGAGGTAGCTTTGGTGCCCTGATGCCCAGTCCATTTTTGTAATTTTTGCACTAGTTTTGGTGTGGAGTAGTGAGACCACAACGCTCATTTGTGTTGATGTTTGGTAAAATTATGTCTTTTGAGTTTTTTCGAACTGATGTATTCGGTAGTTGTATGTTTTCATACAAACCTAAATACCTATTAGCAACAAACATATCCGTTGTAATAGTTGTGCTGATATATGAATAGATACCTTTATAAATGAAGAGATACTTTTATGTAAAATGTTGTATGGATTGAATCGGTTTGTGTCCGTTCATCATGGCACCCCTGTATTTTATTGAATCTCTAGAAATATATAGAATTCATATCTCGTTTTGGAATACAATATTATTGCTATATATTGTGTTCAAGTGTTTGTTGTATTTGTGGGGTAATTTACCATAAAACTCGTTAGTAAACTTTGAGAAGTGAGGGCCAATAAAACCTTTCAAGAAAGTATTCATACATGCCTCAAACATTTTTTTGTTTTCCAAAAATTCAATTTCCATTCTCCTCTTTTAACACTCAACTTTTCTAACATTGCACACCATTAGCCATGAGGGAAAAATGCCTTTTTCATGGAGCCACCCCCTGCAAGGACTAAAGGTGCCTCAAAGGAAAGCCATCGGAGCATTCTCATGTTCCTAACCCCACAATGAACACCATCGCCATCCCGGCCACTTTCAATTGCCAAACCTCACACAAGCACCCTTCGAAGGGGAACCATGTTGAAGGAACCAAGCCCTCCACTCTGTTGTATCAGTGCCGTGGGTGGTTCGATGTGCATAGAGGCAGTCATTAAATGCCCACCAAAAAGCACCCCCCTAACACCTACATCACCCACCTAAGCCGAGACCCCATCGAAACCTCATAAGAGAGACCTCTACCGCATCACTTGAGGACCCTCCGATGGGATCGGGAGTCTGAAGCACAGCACAAGGGTGGCACTAGACTCTAGTTCTTTAGGGTGGAGTAGAAAGAGACAGAGTACGGTAGAGTTTCATTGGACCTTGATAACGAAACCAACCTAAATTATGTGTATGTTATCATAATTTCTAATGAGAAAATGGGAATCCAATCATTACTTAGTCAAAGACGTGTTGTTTATTCCAAAATGGGGTTTGGGTTTGATCCGCGGTGTATTCAAAAAACATTTAAACAACAAATGACATTTTTGCTTAATTTTGTACAACGTTAGAATCAGTTATAGTTTTACCCCTATATAATAGATTCATTTCATCCTAATTAAAGTCAATTTCGTCGATCCATTGTTTTTACTGCATATCTTTATTCCTTGGTTATTTGGTTCTGGGAAAGGAACTTTATTTTTATTTTTATTTTTTTCAGGGTAGAGCTTGAGGTCTTGTTAAAGTAATGCTATAAGTAGAGGTGGCAATAGTTGTGTTCGTGCCATGTTTGTGTCGGCACGTTTACAACACGACACATTTAACCCGAACATGAACACCACACGATCAATAAACGTGCCAGAATTGCAAACACGAACATGACACACCTATGACACGTGTAACACTGCACGATACTATTAACACGATTATTAAACGTGTCGTGATGGGTTGACACGATAACAACACGCATATGACATGTTTATGACCCAATTAAAAAAAATAAAAAAAAATAAAAAAATTTTAATTTTTTTTAAAAAAAAGCCAATAAAGAAAATTAACAAAAACACAATATCTAATTAATACTAACCTACTAATAATATTTCTAATATTTTTATTTTTAAGTTTAAATGTGTTATAAATAGGCGGGTCGTGTCATGCCGTGTCAATATCTTTACGGCCCTTTTAATTAAACTTGTTAAAGCGTGTTTAGCATGTTAGCACGAATCCAGCCCGTTTATTTTCGTATTATTCATGCCAACCCATTTATGGCACAATTTATAAACGTGCGGTCCAAACCCGTTTATCTCATGTAGTTTTCATATCGTGTCATCGTATCATGTCCAAAATTGCCGACCCTAGCTATAAGGTTGTATGTATGTGCTCGTGCAACCAGGCTCCTACTTTCTAATCTCAAGCATGCATGTTTTTCCAAAAACGTAACTCTCCCGTTTGTCTATAAAATTCCTCACGAATAAAATAAAAATCCAACCAATACTCACTTAATTAAGCAGTTTTACAGTTAAAAGAAAAGCAATTTTTAATACATGCCTGTACGTGGGAGTTTTATACACGGCATTGCACATATCAATACATCAGACTTCTGAAAGGTAGCTGATTTAGTTGTCGTATTTTAGGGTTCACTTGTCGTTGGTGAGAATGCACAATTAACTGTTATATTCAACGTAAAGTAGTTGCTTGCATTGCATGCTTCTTGGCATTGCTGTATATGGGCTGTTGCTGTTGTTGTGTTGTGTTGTAGACCAAAATCAGGTAGACATTTGGTTTAAAGCCATTATGAATGCTAGAAGTAGAAATTACAGGTGCTTAGTGAAATATATATATAAAATTGTTATGGAGATGTATAATCATAAAAATAGACATATTTTACTAAGTATGTTTACATTTTTGGTTTTTAATTTTAAATTTAAGATTGACATATATAAGATTTGTTTATTATAATGGTAAAAAATATAATTATATCTATAGGAATTGACTCTTCAATAATGATGTTATTAATTTGCTAATTAAATCATGGATCTATTAAATTTTAATTAAAATAAAGAATTACTCTAAAAAAGTACCAAAGACATTAAAAAGTTACTTTATAAATTACTTCTAAATTTTTTGCATTGATAATATTTTAACTTGTCATGGAAAAAAGAGAAGATTGGGAATTATGTATCATTTTTAAAGTTAGTTTAGTAATTTTAAATTATAATAGCAGAAGCTGCTGTAAAAAAGCAATTCCTTACATGTTTTTCAACTTTTTCTGTTAGCTAGTAGTTTTTAGATGCAACTTTACAGAAGAAGCAGGGTTTACAAAATATCCTAGACTACTATAGGTGGTTACATGAGTGAAAAATAACATCTAAAAGCAATGACAAATAGATCCTTTGTCATGTAATTAAAATATAGTCTTGCTATATATTGATTAAAAACTAAAATGAATTGTTCTCTTTATTATGTGAAAAAAATAGATGAAATCTACATATATACAAAGTTAAAGCTACGTAATAACAAAGAAGGGCTTGAACTTTTTCTTTCAATATTGTATATATAATTTTGTAAATAAGAATATTGTATATATAATTTTGTAAATAAGTACATTTTGTCTCTTTTAAACTTATACTCCGCCATGTTAAAATTATATTATACACTTTTTAAAATTTTATATCTCTTTTTATTAATTTTTCTACACAATATTACTATACTCTTTGCCCCACTTTCTAATTTTCCTAGCCCCTTATCTGCATATATATATATATAATATTTACGTGCGTATATATAAGAAAAGAAGCAACTAAGGTGACCTTGACAAACTAGCTTCTTGTTTTAACATTGACTCCAGATAAAATCAAACGTACAAGTTGACTACGCACCGGTCAACATTTCAAGAGAGAGAGGGAACGAAGAAGACGACGAAAGAAAACAAGTTTACACACCATCCACTTTAACTTATTTATTCAAATCCCATTTCCATAACGGTGAGACTCATGGCAACAGACCATCCAGTATTATACCTAGCTAATTCACGACTTTTTCATTACATTCAACAAAAGAACAGATTACTTTTACTCCTCACTTTCCACGCCCGTTTCTGCCTGATCCGGACCCGGCCCTTGACCCAGCAAAGGAACCAGCAGATGAACCCGCCTCCGACCCTGCACCGCCGCCGGAGCTAGACGAGGAAGAGGATGAGCTAGAACTCGATGAAGAACTC
>CAMOHE010051109.1:0-14986 GCA_946598075.1 Artocarpus hirsutus
CCGGTCGGATGAATCCGGCCTGCCGATCCTTTGAATCTGGCCTGCTGAACACAAAGTTCGGCCTGCCGATCTGGGAAATTCCAGAAATTCTCAAGCACGGGTCTCGGTATTCCCGAATTCAAATCTTCAAATCTAACCTGTTTTCTCAATTCCCAGGCATGAATAATCATCATAAACAATAGAAAATAATAATAGAACACTTTTAATGAATTAAAACAAGTTTTAAACAACATTTTCTCAAAAATCCGAAAATAGAGAAAATAGAGGAAAAATGAAAAATCTTGATTCTAATCCGTTTTTGATGAAATGGAGTTTACATTCTAGCTAATCTAAGTCCATCTAACTTAGATTGAAGCTTTTCTAGGCTTAGAAACTCTAAAATTTCAAAATGCAAGAAAATCTTGAAAAATAGAAAAACTTTGAGTTTTAAATCTAACCTCGAATCAAAGCTTGAAAACGTCGTTTTTGTCGTTAAATCTTGTTCCCGAGCCTTCGATCTCCTAGCCCGAAGCTTGAAAACGTAATTTGTTTCAAAAAATTTTGAGAGATTGAGAGAGAGAGTGAGAGTGAACCGAGAGAGACGAGAGGAAGAGGAGAGAGAGAGTGCACGGGAGAAATGAGGAGAGAGAGAAGGAAAGTGAAATAAATAGAAGAAGAGAGAGAAAAGTAGTTGCACAAAGCTGTGAGCAACTACACACTGTTTTCAAATCAATTATTTTATTAAAACTTAAATTAACAATCAAAAACAATTTAGAATAATTTAAAAATCATCAAAAGTAATTAACACAAGGTTTCCACAAAAGTAATCAAATTAAGTTTAAAACACTTATCATGGCACACTAATTCATCATTTAACACTCTTAATACTATTTAATTAACTTCGGGGTGTTACACAAACCCTAATAGAGGACTGATAGAGAGTGTAAAAAAAAAAAAAAGAAAAGAAAGAAAGAAGGAAAGAAAGAGAGAGAGATATGCATGATCAAGTCTTGCATTTAGGTGTTCCAATTTTAATAGTACATGTTTTGTTTTGTTTTGTTTTTGTTTTTTTAATTATTACTACTTTTTATTTTGCAGTGGAAATTTTAAATTTTACATATTACAATGAAATCAAAGGTGAAATTATTGTTAAGTTATACTTGGAACCACCATTTTATTGATATGTTTAATTCTCGTGAATAATAATTACGAAGTTTTGATACCTACTCAGGCGGCATAGAAAACATGCTACCTACCATGATTATAGAAAATAAAATTATAGTCATGTAAGGTTTTTTTATTTTTTTCTTTTTTTTAACAAAGAAATATTGTCCTGTAAGTTTATTACTCTACAAGAGACACATATAAAAGTTTGGTTTGATTAATTAGATATCTTTACAAAAATAACTTTTAAAATTTTAGAACATTTTAAAATTGTAAGGTTAATTACACTAAACCCTATATTTCACCAAAATAACAGAAATACCAACTTGATCAAAGTTAATTACACCAACACTGCTTAATTGTCTAAAAAAATTACAAAGACACCTTTTCTATTAGTTGGCTGTAAAAATTGACCAAAATTTGACTGCTAGATTTTCTTAGATTGCTAAAAATATCCCTCCATGCATAAAAATTTCTTTTGACAACATATATTATTAGAAAATGATGCACTTATACTAATTTAGCATAAAAAATTAGTTTAATTGATTTCTATACACTAATAACCATAATTTTCACTCAACTAAAAGTAAGTTTGATTGATTTTTAAAAGTAAGTTCAATCGATTTTATGGGTTCTAGCGCTAAGATTTGGCCTGCTTAGATTAAAAGTCCAAATTAATTAGGATATTTTTGTCAATTTATATTTAAAGTTAATATTATTAAGCTCAAAGAGTGTTGATGTAATCATCTGTAGTCGAAAGAGAATAACTTCGAGAAAACACAAAAGGTCTTAGGTAATTAACCCAAAATTGTCTTTTACATATTAAGAGTGGCCCTACAAATTCTCTGCGGGAAATTTTAATATTTAAACATCAATCCACTAGAAAGGGTATTCTTTAAACTTACTCTAAAGTTTGTCCCCAAACCATAAGCCATTTAATAATTAGTCTCTAATTTGGTCCTTCAAGTTACTTGTTTCTGCAACAATGCATGCCATTCAACTAATCTTCATGTCACCATATTTCCATGCAAAGGCTGATGAATAAATCATTTTTACCGATGACGAATAAAGCATTTTTATGATTACAGATGATTCAAGATACAAATGGAAATTCGGTTACCAAAATGATGACGAGGAAAAAATTTGGAAAACGCTAATACGAATAACCAATCTCCTAGACAAATAGGATTATCTACAAGATGCAGGGCTGTTCAATTTCTTCTTCCCTTTTTCTTTTTAACCAAGTTTTCCCACATAAAAAACTACATCAAAAACGAGAAAGAACCAAAAAGGTTAGAGAACAAAAGCTCAGAATGTATCCCACTATGCGTCTTCATCACTACTCTCGATAACAACTAGAGCCTTTTTGGTTTTTAACCTCTTGGTTGCTCTCTCTTCATTCCCTTGTTCTTTGAACTCGTCCAAATCGGCATATTTATTTATTTGCTCAAGAATTTTACTTCCATACTTCTCTGTCTTCAGTTTTCCAATGATCTTTTCCAACTGCAATTAAGAAACAAATATCTCCTTTCACCATCAAACCAATAAAATCCCACTTAGCGTGCATAGGAATACTTGGGAGTTAATAATGAGCAATTTTTTCGCATACAGAAAAGACAGAAAAATTGAGATGTAGGAGTGTAAGAAAGCCAAATAAATAAATCAGGGGAAAAAATAAGTGCTAGTAAAACTTACCTCTTCCATTGAACTCGGTTTCTGGGCACTTAACATGTTGATTTGTTGAGTAGACAAAATAGAATGGGGAAATATTCCTCCATGAATAGAAGACAGTTCCTTCCGCAACTCGTCAAGCTTTAATTCCAAACCAGAGAATGCAAGACTATGTTTGGCTGCTTTCATACGAGCTGCTACTTTTTTCTGTTCGCTACAAATCTCAAGCGTGACATTTCTCTTCCCTGTAAGAATAACAGTACGATCAACAACTTTCAGAGGCTAGCTACTAGTGCCAAAAATCCCAAAAAATGGGTACATCTGCCAAATAAGGTTAAAAAAAATCAGCCAGGTCATTACAAAAATTATTCCCGATAAAAGGGGCCATTTCATTATTCAGAGTGAAGACAGGCAAGAAAATTACAGCACTCCAGAAAAGCACACAGACGTTTGTGAATCCCAGTAATTAATATACCAAGTAAAAATAGCATGGCAACTGACGCAAAGAAAAGTTCACAAGATGGAACTCATGCTAAGCCCAGTCACATGATAGACAGCCGAAGTTGCGACATGAGTTCGCAATAGATCAGAATAACGTTAAGCAATAAGAGTAATTGATGGTGGAACTTAAATCTCATAAGTATAAAGAAAGGAGAAATATAACCTCCAGATCTCTGGTATATTCTCTGATTAGGAAACATTCTTACCGTGCAATACTTGCCTTGCCAGTGGTCCTACTGTTACATAAGCATTTGTGGCATAAGCTGTATGCTGAAATTCTTCTTTCTATGTCAAAAACAGAAATGGTTCTGTATCAGATATAGGCAAAACGAAGGACAGATTTGCACTATCAAAGCTTCAAGAAGTCAGCTAGGAAGATAAACCACAAAATGACACCAGCAAGTCAACTAAGCTAACAGGTTATCCATTTTGCACGTACAACCCAAAAAGAAAAATATAAAAGAGGCCCAGATTTTGAGCTAATTTAAGATAAATAAGGAAAAGAAGCATTTAGGCAACCAAAAATTCACTCAGAAATATATACAAGTCAAAATGCAACCTCATCTAGTTTTTAGCAAACAATAAGATCCAATGAGGATTCTACCAACTCTCTAATTATTACACTCCCCATACACGTCAGCCATGATCCTACATCCTATGTAGAGTGCCATTAGATGGCTAAAAAACACAAGGCTATTGCACATGTGGAGTAAGCTCACCATGAATTCCTGGTATAATCCAAAAGAGTGTGCAAAGTGATCTAGCATTAAAAGAATTTCAAGGCCTCTACGTTTTCTTCAAAAGACTGTTTTTCCATGTATTTTGCAGTTAAGATTTTTTTTTTAAATGTTAATCTCCTCTATTAATTAAAAATGTTGCAGAGGAATGTCGTTCTCTTCTTTCCTTTTTTTGTTTTCGAATCAAGTCTTTTGAGCAAACTCTTATATCATTGGGAATTTGGTTCCCAGACAAGTGTTATTCAATATTTCTTTAAATGACACTTTAATTTGTAATTGATAAAAAAAAAAAAAAAAACAGACTTTTTACCTTATTACAACTGTGAGGCGTTCTTTTTTTTTTTTTTTCATCTGAGATTTATTTATATATATATAAATATATATATATGTATATATATATTTCAACTGTGAGGCTCAGTAAGTAGGTCAGATCAGCGAGAACAGAAGGCTGCATAGGGTTGTCTTTTCTTGTTATTAGGAATTTCTACTTTCTTGTTTCGTCCGAGTTCCTAAAGGGTGCTAAGTCTACCAATTTTTCTTATAAAAAAATATTAATTTCCCTCAGACATCAGAGTTTAATCAATTATGAAACAATGTAAATGATTAACCAAAAAAAAAAAAAAAAAACTGCATTGTCAAAACATTTTACAGAACTTAATTTCCTACTTGTCATCAATCAAAGTTCAGAAAACCTATCAGGACATGACAAAATTTTAGTACTAGATTGAAGGTGTGAAAGAGTTGAACTCAATCACGAAACCATGGAAATGACTAACCAAAAAAACCTGAATTGTCTAAACATTTGCATAACTTAATTTCCTACTTGTCATCAATCAAAGTTCATAAAGCCTCAGGAAATGACAACATTTTAGTAGTATGCTGAAGGCATAAAAGAGTCAAACTCGTACCAAAACACGATCTAAAATAAGCTGTATGACAAGTTGTTCCATTTCTTCTTTCTTTAAATCAGGACCTGCAGAATTCAGAATGCCAAGATTGAGTAACATGAAATAGAAAATAATAGGCATTACCTCTGAGAAGGGCACAAACAAACACAATGGAGTGGTGCAAATATTTATCAATGATATTGAGCATAAATTTACTAAATGCAAAGTCATTTCATCATTCCAAGACAAACTGCACGACAAAATGCACGACAAAATGGGGTGCCTGCATATGCTTTCGTCTAACCATTCATGGTAGATGTACTGAAAGTGATTGACCCACCTACTTCCTTGTGCTTAACTTTAATCTTATCAACCAGCTGCAACATTGTCAATCTCTGATCATTCTCTTGTACATCTTGCAGCAAAGAAATTATAAGCTTTGCATAACCTGCAAAGAATTCCCACATGCACACAGCTCGACATCATCATGCTAGATCTGTAATCAACAAACTTAAAGAAGAAAACTCTAAAGAACCCACTTGTAATAGAGCAATCAACTTGGAAACTCAGATGAAGTTGATTTGCTGCTCAAATCAAGGACCAAAATTTCCTTTGAATATTTGTATTTATAATGATGATGACTAGATAAAAAGTGGTCTTAGTAATTTGTCACAGGAAAAAAAATGATGCAGTAACTGGAAGAAAACACACAATAAGCCATGGAAAAGAAAGAGAACGATTGCTAGGTACATAATAGCTGATTGATAGAATAATTCATAAAATATTTTAAGAAAAGGTGAAAGAAACATACAAGAAGCATCCATATCCTTAACCTCACTTGAGAATGCACAGTTGTCACACATCCCTGAGACATTATAAATCGTGATTAAGTTCTCAAATGGACAAATATTATCAATATATCTAAAGAAATCTTCTATGCATATAACAATGTACAAACAGGGGCACTATGCAGAAATCTGCCAAATCAATATACAAATTGCACATCTATTTCCCACCACTAGAACTATATCATAAGAAAGAACATGCTAAGCCCTATAATAAATTTCTACCAACACGTAGCAAAGTTCTCGTAATGTCTGAATACCAGCCACTCAATTGATATTTTGTTTACCAAAGGATACTAGTTTATTATATTTATGACATATATATATCAAGTTATAAAATATGGTACCATTACAGTCCTGTAGCGGCTCAGCAAAATGTCGGAAAATGGAACTTCGACGGCATTGTCTTCTAGACTGCAATAAGAACGAGAGGCGAACGAGAATTGAAGCTAAATATCTTGTTTTGTGCAGATTAACTGCAAACATGGCACAAGTGTGGATTAATGAATTACTAGTCCGAGGATATCTCCTTGAGAAAACAATAGCTTATAGGATTGCAAAGATGAATCGTGAGACAGAAATTACGGTGATACATCAAGAAGACATGAATGGAATATTGACCGCCCTCGCAAAAAGTAAATGAAAAAAATTATAAAACTTTGTAACAAATATGCGTTATACCAAAAATTATTTTCTTCTACAATACATAAAATTCTTACAAAATTCAAAGTTAACAACAGAAAAAAGGTACAAGAGGGAAAAGTCAAATTTCCACGTATTCCTTCTCTCTCCGCCTATTATAATATCTTAAATTTGAGGTGCAGCCAAACAAGTAATTAAAATTTAAAGAATAGTAGCTTGCACATGTTCAATGACTAAGAAAACAAGTCAAATTCACGAAACCCTTTACATAACAAAAAATTGACCCATAATTTTATTTACTCGAACAGAAAACAAAAAAGGCAAGAAGCCTGAAATCCAGATAAGCAACACCCAAACGTGAAAAATGAGAGATGCATATCACCTGACAATACCGGACTATGTCATAAAGATTCTGCAGCCCTGAATTTTCATAGAAAACCATTGAACTCTGCAAATAATGCTCAAAGCTTAGAAATATAGCATAAGAAATTCTACATTGAAAGTGAATATATTAAAAAAAAAGTGCTGCAAAATATTAATTAAATTCTATGAGAAACTTAGGCCCCGTTTGTTTTAGTTCTTAGAATTTTTAGAAATGTTTTCGCATGCTTTTCAAGACAAAAATTTTAAAAACACGAAATTCTCATTTTCTAAAACAAAAACATCTTCACCTATTTTGAAAACAATATCAAACGACTCCTTAAAGTTCTTAGAAACTTACAATGTTGGTCATTCTAGTTTTTTGTCCGACTTTTTATTAGTGGGCTTGCCAGAGTCTCACGCTTTTGAAAAATGCTAGAGTCATTTATTAAACTGGGTAGTGGTGTTGTGGAGAGTTAATAGTTACGATGGGTATATATTCTAACAGTTTTTTGCAGTTTCTGCAATTCTCAGATTAGAATCATTCGATTAAAAGAATTTCCAGACTTTGCCATTTCAATCGTTATCCTCATATTTTCCCTAAATCCTTTCCCTAGAAAACTTAAACTCCTACAATATCTGGAGTACTCTTGTTGCCTATTGGCGCGCGCACACACAAACACAAACACAAACACATATATAAATACTGTACCTGCCTAGGAACATCAGCAGGCCTAAAGTAAAGTAGGCACTGAGAAGGGAGACCATCTCGTCCAGCCCGACCACTTTCCTGCGGCAAGATTCGTTATGGGATGAAAAAAGTCACCAAGAATTTAGTCGAGCTTGAAAGGTGGAAAAACCTGGTAGTATGTTTCCATTGATTTACTCAAGCTGTGATGAATGACAAACCTGACTACAAGCAGCTAATGCGTATTAATCACTCTGTTATAAAAAGAATTACATTTTAATGGAACAAATAGAAAGTAGCTAAACATACATACACAAGACTGAAATCGCAAAAAGGTCTATACAAGAGAGAAGAATCAGAAAGGAACAACAACAAGCAACTACTTATATTAAGTATCAAGAAAAAGAAAATATTTGCATACGTTTAACTTTCAAATTGCAGAAACACCATACAAAAGAAAGGAATTGAGAAGGAAAAGAAAATACAATTGTATGTACAAGCTATTCAATTCTCAGAAAAAATAAAACAAAAAAAAAAAAGAAAAAAAAAGAGCTTTACATGTGAACTGTGTTTGCATGCATAGACACACATCTCCAGTTTCAGAGAGTTTACAACAAAATTAAAACAACAACATGGCAGCGGTTTTCTAGCAGGCAGCTGTTGGATACTCTTCCCAACTCCCTCGTGTTGGAAAATAGAGAGATTTTCCCTACACAACCATGCAACAATTATGCTTGGATATTCCATATTCTAATTTCCCAACACTTCAAACCAAAATATCTAACTTGACTTCATATGATGCATGATTTGTTGTCCGTATAGTTCTTATTCTAAGTATTCCCTCCAAAAGCAAATAAATGAGAAGAAAAAAGAGTCCCCTCACCCCCATCCAAAAAAAAAAAAAACCGCTGAATTTAACTTAAACATCCTTATGATATAATATATCATTAACATCCAGAGTCAAATGAACACTGTGTTCACATCTCTCCGAAATGGTTAAAATTTAGGGTCTGAATCCACCCTACACAATTTCACAGTATAGTTTTAGTTTACCACAGTGCTCAAAATAGCAATTGCAATCATTCTCAGAGAAGTAGGATATTGTCAGAAGCTACACTAATCGGCAAAAAAAAAACCCAAAAAAGAAACAAAAAACCAATAACAAAAAAAAACCCCACTAATCTTAAATTACTAACCATCTGGCTTGTTGATTCCCATGCCAAATGCCACCTGAAATGAAAATTCAGGTCATTAAACGAAGACAAACTTTAGAATTATATTATAATACATAGAAAGAGAGACAACTGTACGTGCACATACCGTGCCTACAATGACCTGCAATTTGTTCTTGCTCCACCTGTGTTGTGAAACATGCATCATACGGTAAAAAAACAGATGAATGAGAGAAAATGCATACCACGGAGGCATTTGCAATCTTTATAGTGTAACCATTAATCACTATACATTTTCAAGGGTCTTATCATGCAACACTCTGGCAGAACTCAGGGTCTCAATGTAATTCTCCCACCAAAAAAAAAAAGAAAGTGTAGAGCAGAGTGTTTTAAGAATAATGAATCATCATCACTTGATGCGCTCAGTCATCCAGAAAAGATCATCATAGCAATCAATTTTCCTGCAGAGCATCAGAATCATACCGAGTATGAACTTTCTCACGAGCATTCACATCCATATCTGCATGATAGTAATCTGCTGAAATTCCTCTTGCACGCAGCTCTTTCGCAACCTATAATTTTTTGAAATACAATGAAGCTAAAAGAAACTTAACAAATATAACCCCTTCTGGACAGGAAGACAACTTGCATAACCAGTTCTGCAATTTTAAACATTTAGGAAGTGATTACTACCATCTATCTTATTCAACAAAAGCTCACTTATAAAACACACATACACAGCAGTGACCAATGAGCATGAGCCCTTTTCATGTGAATTTAGGATTGAAATGGTGTCACATATTAATAATAAAAGGTAGAAAACAAGCCTTTGATATTTGTGTGGTGAAATTTCAAATTGTAGTTTAGAGGCTTGGAGTTCTACAAGCAACATGGGGATTACAAATCAATGTCGAATTTGAAAGACTAGGATATGATTACCGGAAGATGCTGCTGAGAAGAAATATGTATCTGTGGTATCCAACAAAACTCTTAAAGGCCTAAAACAAACTACTATGTGATTTGGAATTCACACCTATGCCTGAGTCATTTGATCTCTAGACACTAGCTGGTGATGACAATGTTTTACAAGATTACCCAGCATTCTCAATGCTTAAAACAATCCGAACTACATGAATACACAAAGAATTTTGAGCAAAGACCTGTTCGCATTCCTTTCTAGAGAAGCAGTAAACTATCCCAGATTCATTATTTGGATAAAATTCTTGAATGAATTCAGCAATTTCGTCAATAACCACCTTGCCAACTGAAGATTTTTCTCGTACCTGCAGACCAATTTGGAAAATCACAAATTAAGCTCGGGAATCAAAATCCAATGTCCATAAACAAACATACATACTGTATAAAATAGATTCGGCCTGTTGACTGTGCTGACAAATTTGATGCATCTCTGAATGTGGAGCATCTCTATCAGATCATGTTGTACTTTTTGCGTAGCAGTTGCCTGGGAGATTTAAGGCAAATAACGTACTTAACCAAAGGACAGTATGAATGAAGCCAATACATACTTCATCTCAGTTCCTTTCAATCAAAATATAAGAGGCAGAAAAAAGACATACAGTCAGAGCAATCACAGGAACATTGGGAAATTGGGTCTTGAGGATACCGAGGTTTTTGTAGTCAGGTCGAAAATCATGACCCCACTGGCTGCAGCAATGCGCCTCCTGCCAAGTAATCCATGACATTAAACACTCAGCCGCACAATGTATTCTAGTTTTTTCACTTTATTTGTCTTTTATAAAAAAAATATAGAAAACAGAAATGCCCTTAAAAACAATAAAGGGAAAAAAAATCTGATTTTACCACTTCCATCAACAGATCCCCAAAAGAAGCTGTTCTTGCAACTAAAACATAGTATTGGGACACATTTTCCTTTCTGTGTACTTCTTCCATTGCTTTTTCAATAAAATATTGTTTCTTAAAAAAAGAGAAGGGCCAAAAAAAAAAGAGACAGAGAGAGATTTGGGAAACACAACATATTAAAGGCAAATGATAAAACCTCAGTTGCAAGCACGCGTGCACAGTCTTAGGGAGGACATGGGTGGGTTGGGTGGGTCTTTGAAATTTTCAACCCACCCAATCAAAGTTTAGGCAAGTTGATTTTAAATTAAACCCACCCAATCAACCCAAAGTTTAAAATCAACCCACCCACCCAATTAAAGGTTGGGCAGATTGTGCGGGTTAGTCGAGTTAAGGATTATAAAAGAGGAAAAAAAATCAAAACCAACAATTTTAACCCAAAATGAATTAAAAAGCTAAAATTCAAAACATATTGGTCTTATAAAGTTCCAACATTGTCACGATGTCATAAAGCAACATAAAGACAAAGGATCCACAACACAAGTTTAAACACATTAGGCCATAAACTAACATATCAACCATAATAAAAGCTAAAATAACAAAAATACTAAGAAACATCAGCCAACATAGTGCAAAATTGAAAATCTCCAACTCCAACATAGTGCCTAAATATATAAAATAAATATTTTATTTTTTAATATAAA
Organism: Artocarpus hirsutus; assembly: GCA_946598075.1. Lineage (NCBI taxonomy): Eukaryota > Viridiplantae > Streptophyta > Magnoliopsida > Rosales > Moraceae > Artocarpus > Artocarpus hirsutus. Next base: position 11,169 of record CAMOHE010051109.1, read on the forward strand.
TAGATTGGGTAGGTTCGAATTAAGATAGGTTCGGAATATCCAACCCAAACCCACCCAAGGAAGTATCAGGTAGGGTTGGGTAACCGCAAACTAGTCGTCGGGTTCATATTATCTCGGGTTGGGTGGGCTAATTAAGTTATCGGGTTATCAGGTTATCAGGTTTTTTGTTATATTTATATTAATATTTCAATTAAAATTCAAAAACTATTATAGATTGTTTTTCAAGAAAAGAGTGCAAATATAACAAATCATTTAATATGTCAAAATACCAAAGAATCAACAAGAATTGACAAAGAAGATTATTAAATTGATTAGATGGTTAAAGATCATACTAAACTACTTATAGAATGCCAAACACTTACATCAATCGAAATCAAAGAGAGACGACCAGCATGATGACACTTTTCAAGCTTTGACATAAATCTCTTGCTCTTCGATATCTTCTCTGGTGTCACGTACAATATTTTCAGATCTCCATCCCCCTTTTCAAGAGCCTTGTAAATAAATTTCTCCTCATCCTTACTAGTAGTTGATGTCAACATATTCGCTGAAATGCCTAATGCGGCCAAACCCATCACCTGGAACCACGGTAGTTGTCAAGAAAACTGGTTCAGAGTTTTGAATGATGTTTTCATATATTAAAGAGAGTCTGAGACAAACAGCACCTGATCCTGTATTAAAGAAAGTAAAGGACTGACAACAAGTGCAATTCCATTACGAAGAAGTGATGGAAGCTGATAACAGAGGCTCTTGCCACCACCTGCAGCCATTATAACCATAACATCTCTTCCACTCATGACCGCATTGATGATCTGACATCAATTGACAAGAATTTTAGTAACTACACACATAGAGACGAGAATAATGGATCAAAGCATCAACTTCCCATGCACTAATATTCATCCCTGACAAAAAGGAAAAGATTAAAGAAATAACATGAGAACTCGTGAAGTATGTCGAATAGGAGATATTCAGGTTCAATAGAACAAGATTTTAGGGGATGTAATAGGCGTCTATATATAGATAGTCAATGGCTAGAAATTAGGAAATTCTGATTAGTGTACACACTGTAGTTTCCTATTTTAGCTCCTTGTATTTTCTATTTAACCAAAGGCACCGTAAATCATTCTTTGTATGGCAATATACAGATTCTTTCAATACAAGGCACATGACAATTAAATTGAAGGAAATAGTTTTAGGAAGAAATATATTAAAAGAGAACCAACATATTCACAATGCATCTTTTTTTTATAAGAAAAAACCTTTTCATTGATAATCAATCAATTACAAGGAAACAAGGATGAGATATCCTCAAGACAAGGAAAAAAACAAAAAAAAGAGAAAGAAAACTAAACCAAAACAATCAACGAATTGCAACCAACCAACTTAAAACAATCAGAGAGAGAGGTATTCCTTTGAATTCTTTGTCTGTTGAAGCCCAAAAAGACACTGAAAATTTAGACTTTTCAAAAATCTGGAGTAAGGTCATCACCTTTTCCTCGAAAATTCTTGAGTTTCACTCCATCCATATGAACCATAAAAGAGTTCTTTAGAGATGCATGATTCTAAATATTCATAATGCATTTAACATTAAAGAAATGCAATTATCCAGCAACGCCACAGAGAAAGAGTAACAGATTAGCAGCACTAAAGTGGAAACATGCAACATCTGAAATTCTGCTTCTTCAAAACCAAATTAATTTGGAACACCGTGTTAATCAACAATTGAATTGATTGCAATTTTAAGCTAAATGAAATTTAAGACGAAAAGAAGAATTGATCATTACCTTCACACTAAACTCAGGATTAAAAGATTTTTGGGGAAAAAAATGAAAGTTCTGAAGGGTCCATTTTTTAGAAAATATGAAATTCCTACATTGATGATGCCAGGCCGTCACAATTACAAAGAATCTAAATCTCTTCTAAAATGCTTGTAAAATCACATCTTATAGAGGACAGACTAAGAGGCTTCAGTTTTAATTTACACATTATTGCAAGTCCATATATGCAAAAAAAGTAGTTGAAATACCTCAGAAAGAAAAAACATAAAAAATAAAAAGCAGACAAAATTATTTATTCATTTGACAGGATACAAAAAGAAAAAAACTACAAGGATAAGGAGGAGAAAAAAATATTCCCTAAAATGTTAGACTCAAAACTCTCAACCACAAAGCAACAAATATCCTCCCAACCCAGATTAATAAGAAGTAAAGGAAAATCTCTAATGTCTTCGGAAGTAGAAGCTTATACTAGGAATCTGTGTATCTGACTTTATCCCACAGAGCCTCACCATGCTGAGAAGTTTCTTTAAAGAATTTCTGATTTCTATCCAAACAAATAACCCAAAAGAGCCAAGCCCTATCCTGCCAAATGGCAAAATCACTTACCATCAAACTCCATATTTTGAGGGGTGATCTAGATCAAACAATCCACATTTTGAGGGGTGATCAATTTTTTCAAAAACTTCCACCATACTTTGATAGCTACCAGACAATGAATAACGAAATTTTCAAGTTTTCAGTACTCCAATCAAGGATTACATATAAATTCACCGAGAAAAAACAACAAGGTGTTCTGTTTTACCATACATCATGGGCACGAAACTTAATAAAGGCAACCAAGCAAAAAAGAGGGTATGTCCCTTTTCCGGATGAAATTGAGTGGCGCAAATTTGGGGTAATTAGGATTTTTAACCAAGGAGGAAATGAAGGGCTCGCAAGCAAAAGCTCACATCAAAACTTACAAGACGGCAAAAATCTCTTATCAAAAATAGAAGAGTTGAATGCAACCCCATTCCAAAGACACTCAAAACCAAAATTCGACAAACTCTGTATTTTACATTACTAAAAGATGGAAAAGATTTGGAAAAGGATTTATCGGTTGGAATCACATATGTTCTCCAACATAGACTTTCTTAGCAAAAGGAAAAATCCTAGGACAATAACAAACCAACTGACCACTGAAGAAAATCACATTAAACCAAACTTAAGGAAAACAATTTGATTCCTAGGGAAGTTGCCCAATAATTTTTTTTGTTTTGTTTTGTTTTTTATTTCTCATAAAAGTTGTCAAATGTACAACATTATACCTTAGTATAAAGGAATAGAACCATACAGGACACAAAAAATTCAAAGACAGACTAAGTAGCTAAAACAAAACAAAAAAAAGGTCTACAAGGTAGTCACCTCTCGCTGATTGGCACGATATGTGCATATTCCGAAAACATTGAATCTAACATCATCAGCTTCAGAATCCCACGCAAAAGGCCCAGACCAATTTTCCACAGTAGTCGAAGCATGGTCTTTATCCTTGTGCACAGACCCTTTTGATGCCTCCAGTAGGGCCTTTAGTACAGATTTTCTCTCATACAATCTCTCTTGTCTTTCAAGCAACTTCTTTATTTGTTCTGGAAATCAAATATTAACCAAAAATGCATCAAGATAAAAAGCTATAAATGCATGTGATATAAGGAAGCATATAACCTTCACATAGTGAAGTTCACAAGGCATCAAAAGAGATAACAAAAGCAAATCCTTTAAACTTCAAGCTTCCTATCGGCACATTATTCGAGCAGATATTCTCAATACTATAAATTCATCTTGAACCAAACTAGAGAAGATGATAAGGAAAAATACAAAGACAAAAAAAAAAGAAAAAAAGCAAAAAAAAAAAAAAAAAAGCAACAACAACAACAACAAATAACGAGAAGAATGTCAAATACAGTCTACATAACAAGATCTTGATATGACCCACAATATACACCTTAATCCCAAATTTGGCAGGCCAAATTCACCTATAATGAACCCAAAAAAAAAAAA